>JANCMA020021275.1:0-17065 GCA_024336925.2 Zoanthus solanderi
GAAGGACTGTTGGTAATGGTAATGGTGAGAAATCAAGAGTAACAGTAGATTAGGTTAGTGTAGTCCTCAGAAGGACTGTTGGTAATGGTAATGGTGAGAAATCAAGAGTAACAGTAGATTAGGTTAGTGTAGTCCTCAGAAGGACTTTTGGTAATGGTAATGGTAAGAAATTAAGAGTAACAGTAGATTAGGTTAGAGTAGTCCTCAGAAGGACTGTTGGTAATGGTAATGGTGAGAAATCAAGAGCAACGGTACTGTATGAAGTTGTACGATCATTTGTTGTTGGAAAAATAAAGGTTTTACGTTTTTATTTCGTTCCGATAAAAAGAAACTTCCTTAGCCACATCCTTAACACCAAATGTAATTTGCTGGCAATTTGGCTTGAAAGTGCACTCAATACATTATTCTAAATTTGAATTTCTGTAATAAAGTTTTGTTCTGGGTATGAGTTGGAAAAAAAAAAGATTTCAATCCACTCTGACACCAACCAGCTGTTACGGATACTCTTTAGGTATAAAGAACTACAATCATATTAAATTGGACCACTTACTATAAGGGGCTGTGATATAATCATAGACTCAGCAAGAGCGAAGCACAAGGATTGTAGCCAACGCATGGAAATGTCACGGCCGAAGCTGAAACAAGTTCAAGAAGATAGATTTATTCTTAACAAAATAACAAAAGCAAAAATTACAAATAAAAACTAAAGTTGTAATTTGTTTAATTGTAAAAGGTGTTTTTTTTTTAGCTAAAATGATAATAACTAACATAACATGAAAATTAATCGCGATAATGAACACATCAAATGCAAAAGAGAGAAAAGTTCAAACCCGTGGGGCTAGGGCATACTGAAGGCTTTAAACGAGATTTGAACCCGTTGGGTCTGGGATATACTGAATGCTTCAACAAGATTTGAACCCGTTGGGTCGGGGATATATTGAAGGCTTCAACGCGATTCGAACCCGTGGGGTCTGGGATATACTGCAGGCTTCAATAAGATTTGAACCCGTAGAGTCTGGGAGATATTGAAGGCTTCAACGCGACTCGAGCCAGTGGGGTCTGGGATATACTGAAAGCTTCAACAAGATTCGAACCTTTCTGGGATAAACTGAAGCACAGATACAGCAAATGAAAGCAGGTCGACCTTCAATGTTATTCAAGGGTGCTCAACGAGAAAAACGGAAACTAAATTAGACCTCCTCTAGCGAATATGTAATTGGAAGTACATCAAACTGGATAATTCTATCTGTTAACTATGGGGGAAATTTTGTCAATATTTAAATTAAGATTTAAGTTGACAGGGTATATGATATTCAATCGTACCTTAATAACATTTAATTGTATCTACATGGAATTTGATCATACTTTCATACTTTCATAACATAGTACCTAGATGGCATTTGATCATACCTACATAGCATTGATTAGATCATATCTATTAATTTATTTATTGAACAAAGAATGCAATAATTATTTGAAGTTTCACCTTGAAATTCTGTTCAAAATGCAATATATACCCGCCTCGATTAGCTTTTGCTATTTGCGGGTATAATTGTATATATTAACTTTGTATTTTAACTCAATAAAGGATTTGTTGATGTTACTATTTTATCCTTAAGGGGTGGAGGGAGGGGGAGTTATATAGTCACATATTAGGCAGCTGGTATAGCAAAGTGAAGGGGGTTTGGAAACCTAAAAGTTTGAGAACAGACAGCTTGGTTCCTAACAGATTGAAGGTGTAGCTGTGGTTAGCGGACGGTTCGACATCTTTTCTTGAAATATCAACTCTCTAAAAAATGTTTCAAACAACCCTATAAATTCACTAAAATTCGAATTTCTCTACAAAAAGAGCTTTTATACGGGTTTTTTTTGCCCTCTTAAACATCATTGAAAAATTTAAAAATAATTTTGAGTTCCTCTTATGTATATACCAATCTATGTTCCTACGATGCGGAATCGGAAATTTCGAAATTTCAACTGTGATATGAACCAAAATGTATTGAAATTTGACAAAATTAACGTACTTGCCTATTCATAGTTTGCTTTAACATGATGTTTTCGTTTGCAGTTCTGTTAGTTAAAACGTATGTTAAATTGGTCTCTCTTTATATTTAGTCTGCTAAAAGCATGTAATTAAAGGTCTTTGATTTGGTTATATTTGTGACGTAAGTCGGAATTGTAGTTGGAAAGCCAGCTACATTACCTTTGAAAACTGGTGGGCCACTAGAGCTATTTTCCCACTATTAAAAGCTTCTTTACATGGACTCGAGCTCATGATCTCTTTTACATGGGTGACCACTGAGATAAGATTTTTCCATGTTTCAAGCAATAGCGTCAAAAAGAGTTTTGAAGTTATGCATGGAATTTAAGTAATCATTGCTATCTTCAGTTTAACTACCCGTTCCGTATGTCCGTACGACTGTTGCAATAATACTGATCACGTCTTTCAGGAACCGACTGCATCGAAATGGCAGAAACCATGACAATCTGATCCATTCCATTCCTAAAGCATTGAGAAGTGTCGATCATGGTAGTCCTATTTTCATTACTACAAACGTTTCCCATAAGGACTGGGGCCTTACAACTTTCCATAATAAGAAACTGTTATATGTAGTCATGTTATCAGACACTTTTCCGATCTAAACACATTGATAAATGTTTAAGTTTTTACACCATAGTGAAAAAAATTTAAACTGACATTTCGGACTCTAGCCCTTCGTCGGAGTCATATGTGCTACAAAGGACTCTGGACAGTCTTCGAGAGGAGGACTGCAGTCTGAAACTTCAGTTTAAATTCTTTTCACTAAGGTGTAAGACTTAATAATTGATCAACTTGTTTCTATTGAAACACCGACGCAGCATCCCATTTATGAGATTTATTATACCGATGTGTTGATTAAGTACTGATCTAAACAGAACCTTGAGACCTAGTTTTACGGCGTGCATTTCAGGAATGTTGATATATGCTGCAATTCGCGCTTTCTCAAATTGCATGTAGCCACTCTTATTTGGCGCTCAAAATCTGTATACACCATTGAGAACATTACTAGAATGTATCAGAAAAATTACACTACATCTTTGCAACTTTCATGCTTTGTGACTTTCAGATTTAAATGGTCTCGTGACTAGTGTCGCCGCTCTTGAGCAACATGGAGGCTTGGACAAGTTGGGTCTGCAAGAGGAGGTGTACGCCATCCGACTCCCTATTAGCGGCCTTTCCGACACGAAGGGCAGATGGATCTGGTGTTCAAGTGACCGGAAGAGCAAAGTCTACATTAACTTCCGTGACCATGTTGCAGTTGTGGTATCTCAAAGGGGAGGCGATTTAGGAGTCATCTTTGATTGTTGTTTCAAACTAGTTCACAGTTTGGAGTTGAAGTTGAAGGAAATGAAGTGCAAGTACCTTGTAAGTAAAACATTTGGGTGTTTAACGAGTCTTCTGTGTGATGCCGGACGAGGGTTTCGCGTGGAGGTCAAGGTGAAATTTTCGTGTTTGAACAAGGTAAGATTGTGAGTTTTGTTTCTCTCTTACGTGAGCTTGAATGAGAATCCTAAATCGTTTACCATGCTTAGTGGCTCGTGGAGTTATTGCTTCTGATCGACTAATCTAGCGCAGTAGTTTAGCTCCCAGAAGAACCTGGGATTCATTAACCGACCTCGGAAAGATGGAAAGCTGAGTCAGCTTTTGTGGAAAAGAAGGTCATACAAATGTTCAAATTTTGGCAGAACTGGGTATCGAACGCGGGACCTTGTGGCTGAAATCATGGATCTTATCAATTACCCAACAACCCCACCCTGGACAAATGTCCAAACAGTTTGGGCTGCCATTTTGACTTTGTTTGTTCCAGCAAAAGTAAAAAAACAATAAAAAAACAGATATGAAATATAAATATTCTTCTATCACAAAAAACAAAAACAAAAACAAAATACATAGATTTTATTTAGGTGTATCACGAATTCGAAGTTAGATATATCTAGTTGGTGCCTTAAAGTGTATATATCAGTTGTAGGTTTTTTGTTTTTATAAAATGTCCTTATCATTAATTCTTACGGTGATAGCAGAAAAACGATTCGATTACAAGTTTTCTTTATGGTGTTATTTGCGTTTAAAGTTTTACGTAGCTACAGCACACTTCGCTACCATAGTGAAAAAATATTGAAAAAAATGGAACAGATATATTGAAACAGAACTTGTCTCTTACTACAAAGTTCTGCTTTTGACGTCACGGACCAGAAAACAAAATGGTAGTTACCAGCCTTTCCATCGCTTGTTCAAGGTGAAACCTCAAGTAGTTTTTCAGAACTGTAAACGCAAATGTCACCATGTAAAAATATCTTAATCGAATTGTTTTGTTTTGCCATCACCATTAGAAAGATAAGGACATTTTATACATACAACAAACCCACAACTGCTTTAACACATCCTATAAGAAGAAAGAGAGAGATGTTATTCATCTTGGAATAACACTCGACTGCTAACAAATTTTCTCGGTGTGTTGATGAACAACACGATTACAATAAAAGCATCTACGGCAAGGTCTGATAGCTACTTGGTCATCATTGATCTTAGAAGTCTTGTGAATATTCTCCAAATGCAGAAAAAGATTGCTCTGTTTCTGTTCAGCCAGAATAATTAACGATTCTCTGACCGAATTTCGGGAAAAGGTCCTGTCAGCTAGTTTAGCCTGTAGCGAGGTAACAGACATATTTGTAGGTAAAAGTCGATGCCTCACGTAAAACATGTCAGTTCATTTTGCATGGAAAACTTGACGTTGTCATCCTTTTACAAACGAGGGATCAATAAAGCCCCGTCTACACGATCAATTTTTGTTTGAAAACAAAAGATTGGAGACTGGGATTTATGGATGACGTCAAAAAATTGCCAATTTTGTGTTGTCTTGTCTACACAGACAGTTTTCTCTATGTGACAATTTTTATTTGCCACATAAAAACTAGCATGCCAGTTTTTCAGCAAATATAATTGTCATACAAAAATTGATCAATTTGTTCATCTACACGAGCAAATAAAAATTGTCACATAAAAATTGCTCGTGTAGATGGGGCTTAAGTGCAGTTCAAGAGAGGAGATAAAATTTGGGAGAGAGGCAGGAGTAGATGGCTACCATATTCACTCATCTGAAAAACACCGCTGCGGGAAAATGTTTGGCAAGAAGCCATGAGGACGTAGATTCTGACTCAAGCAAAATATTTTCCAGTATGGCTGGACTTAGTCGATAACCATTTTACCATATGTACGTTTATTAATATTTACCCATTGGTTGCCAAGAGTTGGATGCACAGACTGCAATTATAATAACCAATAATTTCATGCACATTTAGCTAAATCCTTTTCCTCGCCTAGAGGCCCATGCCTTATCTCTGGTTTCCTTAGTGTTAAGCGGATGAGAGTCTTTGACTAACACTGGGCGGGATATTTATAAATCGCAAGTTAGCTCCAAGTAGTCGCTGGCAGTACTCATTTACAGCCCTATTAAGAATGGATAGCTGAGTTAGCTTTGACAGAAATGAAGGTCACAGAAAGATTCACATCTCGCCTGAGCCGGCAATAGAACCCATGACCTTGTGGCTAGAAAACAGAGATCCAACTGCGCCAACCATATGCATATTTAAGAGGCCAATAAATTGTAATTGAGATAGTGTTTACGAACTTCAAAGGACAAATATCCTGAATGACAAACTTTAACTTTAGGTCCTCATTTGCACTAAATGAAAAGTAGTTGCGATCTGAACTTTTTTGAAAATTGTTAAAAAGGTAAAAGGATTGGAATTTTACTTTCATTCATCTCGCGAATGGTTCGGGTTTCTTACTGGGGCCGTACAGTTTTCATACCTTTTTTCAAAGCATAAACGGCCCTCATACGGGAACCTTTCTCGTTCATTTGTTTGGATATAGTGCGCGGGGAGTCACAAATGACGATATATTAACAATATATAACAGTGCGTATTAGCACATTTTTTGAGTCCCAAACCCATGCTGCATTTTAGAAAGCAGTTCTTCTTGAGATGTTGCCAAAAGATTCAGTTGACCAGTTAACAATGCCTTTCACCGGGATCCCATAAGTAGGAGCGAGCAACTCTCATACTAGCCCTATGTTACGGCGTTTTCACGGACTGGTTATTTTCTGCGAATAGATTGCTATTCGCAATAGGTTTTCTGCGAATAGATTGCTATTCGCAAAATTTCCCGCAATAGATTGCTATTCGCGGGAAATTTTCTGCCTGGACGATTTAGCTGAAGATCGAGTTTGACTGCTCTTTATTTTTACCAGACAAAGGACGAGAAACCACACTACCATGTTCGATTTCCAACTCATCCTCTCTTACACTGTCTTCTGAACTACTAGAGACTTCAAAATCTTCGTCTGAAACGACACTTAAATTACCGGAGGAATCAGACAATCCATCCTCATTGCTGTCCGCCATTTTGGTTTCGCTTTGATGGTAATACAAACTTCCGGTGACGTCAATGATTAAGTATGGCGCATATCATTGATCTGAATTCGCGGGAACTATGAACTAAAAATAACTCGGTTCGTGAAAACGCCGTGACACCAGAACATGGGAATTTCTCACTCCTACTTATGGGCTCCTGGAATGTCCTTTTACGGTTAAAAAAACAACGCTCAGTTAGGCCAGACAATTTTTTATTAACTGTTTTACGGATGTTTTACGTTAAGGAAAGAATGTCGGGGAACTGAACAAAAATAAAAATAAACAAAGAAGACCATGGAGAAATCGCTTAATTTGTTGAAAATCTACTACAAAGCCCAATAAAATGCAATTTTTTCGCACTCTAAATTCATCATGCACGGAATCTGAGTCGTAGCCGAATCAAGGGTCGATTGAGATTCGATTTCTACTTTGCACTTACTATTTTTAGCAGCAATAGATCACGCCGAGAGTCCGTTGGGAGAAATAAAGTGATGAAAACCGATTTTATTTTTTTTAATTTTATTTCTGGCAAAAATCACGTCGGCGGGTCCGTAAAACAATTAATAAGAAAATGTTTAGCCTTACGGAATAAGAATTGTATTAAATAAAACATTTAAACAGTTTAAGTGCAAAACAAACAACTTCCTGTGATCTGATTGGGTGAGCGACTTATCGTATGACGTAATAGATACGACGATGCGCGGTGAATATAACAAGAAAACAAAATGGCTCCCAAAGTACGTTTTGTACCAATTGTAGAATTGCACACAATTTGGCATCCTGTTTATGAACAGTAACTGTTTTGCTATTTTTTTCAGCAGCATTCTAGTTAATGTCTGTTCAGATATCTATTTGCAAATGCGGAAATAAAAATCAAAGTAAAACGATTTTTGTTATCAGCTCTGAATCTATACAAAACTTAGGCTCGGTATTCACACCACTATTTACATATTCCGCCTTCGGGGAATAATTGTTAAACATAAAAATAGAAAAACGGGAATAAATAAAAGTTAGAATCGTTATCATTCTTTTATCCATCAGCAATGTTTTCATTTTGTCATTAACATCAATATTTCTATTAATAGTTTCGTTATAATTATCATGCATGTGCGTTTTTTAATATCACTTACCATAAGAAAAAAATGTTTATAAAATGTTTAAGTCTGACGCCGTGGAAAAAAGAAAGAAAAAGCACTAACGTTTCGGATGTTAATCCATAATTGAAGAAAAAATATGAATTTTAGTTCTAACACTGCGCATGAGCAGTTGGTCTCTTTATTTTTGGCTTCGCCAACACTTGTTAAAATGGGTTAAGAAAGAGAGCTGCCAAGGCAACTTACCAACAAGCTCATGATCATGTCTTTAAACTGGTTTGTCTCTTGCTCTGAGAGTATTTGCATACCTCCCCCCTGACCTCCGAATTGTCGTATGGCATCACGGTTGGTTAGTATTTTAACTCGCACTTTACCTGCAAAGAACAACATACAAACAATACCATCACTAACGATTACTAATATTACAACAACATACAACATACAAACAATAACAGCACTAACGATTACTAATATTACTATTACTAACTTGAAGTCACAAGAAACGTTATACTCCATGAATTGTTTTTGACAGGGTTGCCACTATTTACTTGATGTGAAATTCAAGGACTTTTCCAAAACTTTCCTGGACCTTTTCAAGCAAACCCAGGAGCTTCTCTATCAGTTAAAACCTGAACGCTTTACATATTTTTGTTCGAAACAAACTTTATTATTCGGCTTTACTGAATTGGCTGATCCTAAAAATGAAAAACAACCAATAACAGATCACTTTTAGACAAAATTCAGGCCTTGCGAAGTCGAGTTTTTTGTTTTACAACGCTGTCGTATTAAAAATATTTTATCTAACAGCATATCTTTATTATTTTTGGAAATAAAGAAAAAACTTTTTTGCCTACTCCAGGATTTTCAAGGACCATGAGCTAAATTCAAGGACTTTCAAGGGCCAGGAAAGTTTTTCCCCAATTCCAGGACTTTCCAGCATTTTCAAGGACCGTGGCAACCCTGTTTTGAGCTAAGCTAGATTGTAAAATGAATCTGCAATCTTTAAATCAGCAGCAACTAGGAATTCACAACTGATCTATTGATGTACCTTATCACCAACAAGCTTTAATAGTTGCTTTAAAAACAATTAGGCAGGCGTGGTTTGCGCAGTCGGTAAGATCTCTGACTTCCGACCATAAGGTCCCCAGTTTGATCTGCCGCTCTGCCGAGATTTGAATATTTGTGTGACCTTTTTTCCACCTAAGCTAACTCAGCTTTTCATCCTTCCGGGGTATAGGTAAACGATTACCAGCATCTGCTGAGAGTTAACCTGCGATGGATTAGTGTCACATCCAGGATTAGTCAAACCGGAGATAAGTGCCGGCTCCATGGGCCACTTGGCTCGAAATGGATTTAGCTAAAATGGCAATGAGTAAAACGATCATTGCTTCTACGGAAAACTAATGTCGGCACGTCATAACCTGTTACAGTGACTTCACTCGCCATACGAGTTCCCGAAACGAAGTGGTTCGCGTAACAATATCAAAAAATGACTGTTTTGGAAGTTGAAAAAACAACAACAAAAAAACACACAGTCAGTTAATATAACTGATTGTTTAATACAAGTTCAGCTGTACCTATACAATAAACGATTTTATCATGATTTTCCAATACAGGGACCCTGTTCGAGAAAATGTTATTTTCCGCCTAAATTAGCCTGCCAGGCAGCTCTTCTGTGGTGAGCGAGCGGCGAGGAATCCAATCGAATCGCCGCTCGCTTACTATAGGAGAGCACACTGGCCGGCTACCTAAACTAAAACAAATTTTCCACAAAATCCTACCTTTTGGCATTATACCAGCATCTTTAAGCTGCTCTTTTACCATTTGTTCCATTTTTCGAGTCGCCCTCTTTATTCGACTTTCAGTACCCATCTCCTCCATATCACCTTCGCCCCCCTGGTCAGTATCTTCCATTTCCTCTTCTGCAAGTTCTTTTTCATCAACACTTCGCATGTGCCTCACGCGAATCTTTATTCTGTCATCTGTGGCATCGTCCATCACATCAGATGATGAAGGGCTATACTTTTCTGATGAATCGAAATCCTCATTTTTCTCCGAGGCGGTATTAGGTTGCATGTTACTATCCATATCTGACTGACTGTCCATATCCGACTGACTGTACATATCCGACTGACTGCCCATATCCGACTGAGTGTCCAAATCCGAATGACTGTCCATATCCATATCTGACTGACTGTCTGTGTCGAGATCTCTGTCCATATCTGAAAGATCATCCGTATCTGAAGGACTCTCCACATTTGAGTGACTGTCAATATTTGACTGACTGTTTATTGTATCGGATTGACTGTATTTCTTTTGTTGTTCACTTTCTTCTGTTCCTTGTTGTTTTTCGAGCACGAGGGCACGTGAGGTAGAGTGACTCTCTATATCTGACTGTTTGTCAATATCTGATTTGCTGTCTTTATCGGATTGACTGTCTTTATTTTCTTCTTTTTTGACACCTTTATCTGTTGCACTTCCCGTTTTTTCTTTTTTAGCAAGCAAAACGCCATCTGAAGTTGACCGACTCTCCATTTCGGGTTTTCCTGTGGTACCTGTATCGACATCACTCCCTTTACGAACTTCTTGCTGGCCCTTCAAGTCAATTTTCATTTTTAAAGTACCTTTCATTTTTGGCAAATCTTTCTCCATCTTGGCTTGATAGTTATTACTTTTGTCCAAATCCTTGATTAATTTTTTTAGTTTGTCAATTACCTTGTCCATTTTATATTCACGTACTAGTTTATTTGACGAGGACTTCATACTAGAAAAATCTACATTTCGTTTTTCATTCGCTGATTCATCAGAACTTTTAGAGAGCTTCTTTCTAATATTTCTAATATCTTGCATCTCCTGGTCAAGTTTTGCACTCCTTTTCAAAAGTCTTCCAAGCAGGACGTTTGCTTTTGCAGCGAGATGGAAAAACTCTTTTCCAAGCTTTACGTCACCCTTCATGAAATTGGTTAACATTTTCCCAACTTTATTTTGAATTTCGTCATGAAGATTTTTGACGGAAGCCATCTCATTGTCCAGCTCTCTGTCAAAATAGATCACGCATAAAAGATATTGATACAAAAAAACTAAATCCTGTACGACCCAGGAGCCCCATGGAGCCTGTGCTTATCTCCGGTTTCTGTAGTTTTAAGCGGATGAGAGTGTTTGACTCCCCCTGGATGGGACACTAATCCATCGCAGGCTAACTCCCGGTAGACGCTAGTACTCATTTACCTACCCCGGAAGGATGGAAAGCTGAGTTAGCTTAGGCAGGAAAGAAGGTCGCACAAATATTCAAACTCTCGTCAAAACTTAGATTCCATTACAATGAGTTTCTCAACTAAATGTACAAAAAATAAATATATTAAAAATATCTAATAACGTTTCTAGCTAATGCTAGCTGAATGCTTTCAAGTGGGTTTTTGTTGTGTTAATTCATTTAATAAACAAAACATATTCTCCGTGCCTTCATAACCTGGTGAAAACCGCATTCGAGGGTTTTCACCTGCTCGAGAATTCTCACAAATCTTGCCGAGTTTTTCACCGGGCTACGAAGGCACGGAGAAGATGTTTTATTTTTTTTATAAAATTATTTTCCGTCTTAACAAAGAGAAAGACGAAGCGCGTATGTATATTTTAATTTCTTTTATGAGACTGTAAATTCTCACAAATTGGAGACAGCCAACCAAATTGCTCACGTCATGTTCGTGTTTTCATAGCGCTATGAAAACACACTTGTAGGCCAATCAAAACGCACGTACTATCTAAATTATTTTATAAAGCTGGTTAGCTGTTAGCTTAGTCGTGCTCACAAGGCCTAATAAGACAGACACCGTGCTGAAAAGATCTAGCCAAGGGCGAGTAAGCTAGAGCGTCTCGGGCAAGCCTTGACATTTCACTATTTCTTAACCCTTTCAGTCCCAGTTGTATTGTTAAAGTCTCCCAACTTGAGCTCATACGTTTCATTGAAAAACTTTGAAAGAATCTTACTTTTAATCTTCAGTAGTTTGTTTTTTTTTACTTGATCAATTCTCATTTTCCCATTACCAAATGCCTTTATCTGTATGTGTTATGTAAGGAGAAGTTCGATGTTGGTAACTGACTGGGACTGAAAAGGATTAAAGAGCTTTCTACGTCAATCCGGGTATTAAAAGCACACACGTGTGGATAATAGGCCCTTTGCAGTTAGAGGCCACCTGACCAAACTCACCTTAAATTAATTAGATCTGACAAAATGATGTTCAGGTTAAAATTGGTTAAAATTCATAGTTTCAAGTGTCAACGTTAAGTACTTTAAAAATGACAGCAAATATAAAATCAAAATTTTTCTAAGGAAATGTATTTGAAAATGGTACTAGAGAGCAAGCCTCGCTCTCCAATCATACAAATCCTTAGAAAATGTCCTGTTTTCTGTTGCTTGCCATTTTTTAACATATTTGAAGTCAATAGTTAAAACTTTGCCATTTTACCAATGTCAACCTACTCTTTCCATTTCTGGATGCCATTTTGTCATAGCTGATTAATTTAAGGTAGCTGTGGTCACGTGATCCCCAACTGCAAAGGGCCTATTAGAGCATCATCAGATCTTAATATTTTGCAGTTTCTACTTGATATTTCTTTACTCATATAAACGTCTACAAGGAAACTGGAGGACATTATGTACCTTGGATCGTCAGTAAACATTTCAGCCGCTGAATCAGACTCGTCAAACTCTGCTGCCTCGTCTCGTGCAGCTAGCATGAGTGGCATTGTGGGTAAAATCACCTTTGAGTAATAAAATACCAGAATTTAGTATTTACCAAAGCAAATGAAACAAATTTTAGCAAGCTCTGAATGGTCTCCTTAGCTCGTGACATCCACAACTATTACCAGGGTTGCCATTATTTACTTGATGTGAAATTCAAGGACTTTTCCATGACTTTCCAGGACCTTTTCAAGCAAATCCAGGACCTTCTGTATCAACTAAAACCTGAACGCTTTACACATTTTTTCAAAACAAACTTTATTACTCGGCTTTACTGAATTGGCTGATCCTGAAAATGAAAAACAACCGATGACAGATCGCTTTTAGACAAAAATCAGACCTTGCGAAGTCGCGGTTTTTGGTTTACAGCGCTGTTGTATCAAAAATATTTTAACTAACAGCATATTTTTATTATCTTTGGAAATAAAGAAAGAATTTTTTTGCCCATTCCAGGATTTTCAAGGACCACGACACAAATTCAAGGACTTTCCAGGGCCTGGAAATTTTTTCTCCCAATCCCAGGACTTTCCAGGATTTTCAAGGACCGTGGCAACCCAGTATTACTTGGCTTTGTGAAGGAAGTCAAAATGTTGTTTGTTTAAACAGTATAGGTATCCTGTTGGGCCCAGTTGTTCAAAAACCGATTAGCACTAACCCAGGGATAAATGTTTAACCCATGGTTTTGTTTCCTACTACACACCAGGGCCCAGTTGTTCAAACACTAACCCAGGGTTAAATGTTTAACTCATGGTTTTGTTTTCTACTATACACTAAGGCTCAGTTGTTTAAAAGCCGTTTATCACTAACCCAGGGTTAAATGTTTAAACCATGGTTTTGTTTCCTACTATATACACCAGGGTCCAGTCGTTCAAAAGCCGTTTATCACTAACCCAGCCGGTTAAATGTTTAAACCATGGTTTTGTTTCCTACTATACCACTCATGTCCAATACTGGCAATCTGAGTCGTCGGTGCCTAGCGCTAGGTATAAACCTAAAACCCCCTCGGTTAAACAGAATAAGAGAATCTTTGTCACACTATTTTGCTTGTACAATGTTTTAAAACTATAGGCCAATTTTTTAAAAAAAAACGTTTTCGAATGCGCGGTCATATTCAGCAGTGATTGAATTACCATTCGTTTATTAGTTTTGGGTTCTCATTCATTCATCCAATCCACGATGTCAACGTTTTGGAAAAGATTTATTGGTGTATTAAGATAAACAGTTCAAATTATTCATTACTGCGCAATTGTCTGGTTAACTTTTATCAAGTTAAAAAATTCATTCCAAAACTCCAATGGAGTGTACTTGAAAACACTTTGACAAGGAGATTGCTCTTTTGTTGGGGTCTGAAAATTTTGATTTATTTGTTTTTGGGTTAAAACTTTCTCTACAATTTATTTTTTTCGTTGTCTAACAAAACAATCTTAAATACTCAGTTTTTGAAATGGTTTTTGAAAAACACTGACTCAGGTGCACAACAAAATTTTTCACAATCAGAATTTTTCTGTACCACGTTGGGCCGGCCACTGAATATTTGCCCCGTACAGCCCCGTCGGTTTTTGCAATTCTTTAACAATTGCGGATGACACAAAGTTTACAGTAGATGAACCATGGAACTTAATTTTTGGGTTCGTTATTTCTATGGATTATTTTTTTGGGGTGCGAATTTGCCAGATATTTTTTCTTTTGTGTGTCCGTGAAAACGTTTGGGGCCGAGTCACCCCGTCATGTTCATATTAGAGTACACTCCCTCGGTAAAAAAAAAATACTGTCACCGTTTCCATGGTTTTACCTCAGCTGTATCTTCAAACTCCAAGCTAGAACATCTATTGTTGACCCTTCTGTCTGCCCTCTTGGTGTCATGGGTTGATACATCCTTTGTCTCGTTATTATCTTTGCCTTCCTTATTATCACTGCCACCTTTCATCTTTTCTTCTTTACTGTTGTCTTCATCCTCCTCACTTTTCTTTTCTGAAAATTCCACGGATTTGTTTTCTTCTTCCATTTCTTTCTCTTTCTCTTCATTGTCTCGTATTCCTTTCTCTCCATGCTCTATGCTCAGCAAACTGATCTTCAGCACATTTTCAACGGGATTTGTCATAGAAAGGGTCACCTGAACTTCCTGTCAGAGTAACAAACATTCAGAAATCAAATGCAGGCCTGGAGATTTCAGAAAATCTCGGAAACCAGTTTTCGGTTCCGTGTATCAGATTCATGGAAACTGTCGGAAACCACTTTTTGGTTCTGTAAATTTTGAGCATGATAACCTATTTGTTTTATAAAGGAGACTATAAAAAGTAGGGCTGGTCTTTTATAATAAATATATTTTTAGTAAGCAAACAGTACGTACTTTTGGAAATTGATAGTGTCAACACTTTGCAATAGCCATTATTTTTACAAATTTAAACAACTGATTCTGCTCATATCGCCGTCGGAAACCATTTTTCGGTTCCGTCATCTTTCCATCACGGGACCGACACGTAACCGGAAACGATTGTTTCCGTGAAATATCCTGGCCTGGGGTAGGTCATAAAGTTTTTAACTAGGGAAAGGGGTTAGATTAGCCAATGGGGGGTGGATCATGTTATTTTGCTTTGTGATTTCTTTGTGTCTTGAATAAAGCATTGGAGTTTGATGTGAAGGGCAAGAGGAAGCGGGGACAACCAAAGAAGACCTGGAAGATGCAAGTGGAGAAGGAGAGCAAGAGTGTTGGTTTGGAAAAGGAGGATGCCTTGAATCGAGCGAGATGGAGAGTGGGAGTTGGAGAGATTGCTGTTAGGGTGGGGTTGATCTGGCCACCCCAGTTTACAGAGATAAAACAGGATCAAAATTGGATGATGATGATGATGATGATGATGATGATGATTTCTGCTTCTGCTCTGGCTGAGCTGCCGCCCCCACCCTATACTTATTGACCTGTTCCATTACTGATCATCCCCTCACCTGATTTGCCGAGCTGTTCCCACCCCCTCCCCCCCCCTCCAATCCTATACTTATTGGCCAATCCCATCATTAATCATCCCCTCACCTAATTTGCTGAGCTGTTCCTCCTGAGGTAGCATTTGTTATTGCCCAGGCTGCCTCCTTTCTGGTCTTGAACTCTGCCTTACTGAGAATTTCTACTAGCATTGGAATAATGTTCGCATCAATCACTGCCTGCAATGTATCAACATTATGGATATCAATTAAAAGAAGCATACACTGTCAATATCCCTAACTTGGTGTTTAGAAATTGTCTTAAACACCTTTCTTAATAATTTATTACTGAAGACGTTAA
The DNA here is from genome assembly GCA_024336925.2 of Zoanthus solanderi. Classification (NCBI taxonomy): domain Eukaryota; kingdom Metazoa; phylum Cnidaria; class Anthozoa; order Zoantharia; family Zoanthidae; genus Zoanthus; species Zoanthus solanderi. The sequence goes on from JANCMA020021275.1 coordinate 15,563, forward strand.
AATTACAATCATACATGGTTAAATTATATAAAAGAATTAGAGTTGTCTCTGATTTAAAAATGTAATTAAAAGTTGTTTCAAGCTAAAAACTTAGCTCATCCTTACAGTACTTACGAGTTAAAATACTGATCATGATGTACGTGAAAAAGTTCACTTATAATGGTACTGAATAAAAAATAATAGCTACTGTTTACATGAAAGATTTACATATGTCCAGAATGGTAATGTGCTCGTTGCCCAAGAGAATTTGTCTTTTATAGAATGCCAGACTTCTAAAATTATCCCTTGTTCAAAACTTTGTTCTCATGTTACAACTGCTTGTGTTTCTTAATTGCCTTAAGCAACAATCATGGTAACCAGTGGATGTAATGCTTTAGTTTAATTGGACACTGCATCTGATATAATTTAATGTATTTGCAACATAGTCTGGCGGTTGGGCAGTTTGACCACTTTTTATCTGTCGGTTTACAGAAAAACGCTTGGGTGTCCAATTTTTTGAGCGGAATACGGCCTCAGGGTGTTAAAAAACTTGTTTGTTTGTTCTCTTACAGGATGCATTATCCATCTGGACTTTCGAATGCGCACGATAGTTCATGTAGACGAATAATGCATCTTGTGCCCATCTTTACACAAGAGACGTATAATCAGACGACCTACGAATAATGCGTCCTCTAGTATAAAAACGACCACTGTCGCTAACTTCCCCTTCAGTCAATGGTCCGTAAACTAAACGCATACCTGAATTTGGGTCCTGTTTCCAGCAGTGATATTTGAAATTGTCCAGCATGCTTCTTTTCTAATACTTTCTTTTGAGTTGGTCAGCAGATGGAGCAGGCTGGGCAGGGCACTACAGTTTAATATTACCTAGAATTGAATCCACAAAATAGTGAAGCAGATGGCTTGAAACCAGTGAAAATTATTATAAACCTAATAATGCACTTGCTCTTTTGATTCTACAATGAGATTGAGACCAGTTACGTACTGTAGTTTAAACAATGCGGTAAATGTCGCAGTTATGTTTGCAATTTAAGGAACTGTAAAGAAACCTGAAAAACTACCTAGAACTACAATCACGGGCAAAATATCTGGGATTCTTCATTAACTTTGGTTTATGTTAACTAACGATGATCACAGTCGGAAATCAACCAGATTACACGTAGAGTGAAATTAGTTTGGGTATAAACTCTGAAATGCTCGGGCAGGCATGGGTGGCACAGTTGGTAAGATCTTCCGAACACAAGGTCCTGTCAGTTCAATGACGGCTCGGATGGAATTTGAATATTTGTGCGACCTTCTTTCCGACTGCTTTTCCGCCTCAGCTAACCCAGCTAGGCAGGCGTGGTTGGCGCAGTTGGTAAGATCTGTGCCTTCTGACCACAAGGTCCCCGGTTCAATCCCCGGCTTTGCCGAGATTCGAATATTTCTTCAACCTTCTTTTCCGCCTAAGCCAACTCAGCTTTCCATCCTTCCGGGGTAGGTAAATGAGTACCAGCATCTGCTGGG
>JANCMA020021372.1:0-17062 GCA_024336925.2 Zoanthus solanderi
CCAGCGGACTTTCTAAGACCCTCAACTATCTGACCTCAACTGTATATATTTGTAAACAGGTTCTGAAAAGCCCCGAGAGGAGAACCTGTATATCTATTGTATTGTATTGTATTGTATTGTATTGTATTGTGTGACAAACTAAATAGAAATCAATAGAAATGCCTCGAACGCACTTGCCTAATCTTTGATTACTACTAGTTTTAAAATATTCATGCACTTACCAGTTGCAAAAAGGACTATCCAATTTTCCTTTAATTCGGGTTCTGCTCTTAAAAAGATGATATAAGAATAGAGAGTAAAAGGCAAAACCATTAATATGCTAATGGCTGCTTTATTAAAAAGCGCAATAGATTAGCTTAACTCGTTTAGTTTAACTAGTTTAGTTTGCGGCCTTCTATAATGGACGGCTATAATTTCGAGCTTAACAGACCTATCTGATTAGCGAAGCTCACCTGGACACTTCCACACTTTTTGATGAAGTCAGACTCATAGAAAAAGATTTTGACGGACAAGCTAATTAACTCGTTCCGCCTGGCATTTACTGCGTTTGATCGGTTGGGGGGAACACTGAGACGCTTGTCTTAGTTCGCCGAAGTTCTGTGTTTTCAATCAATTCATCAGACCATGACCAAAAATGTGACGCGCATTTGAATGCAATTAGCGTCAATGCTAACGGAATGCAAACAACTTTACATCAAAACTAAGTTATTTGACTCCGAAATGCAAACAGAATATATAATTCCAACCCTAAACCAGGTTTAATATATATCCAGTGGATATGATTAGTCAATTGATTGCATGGTCGCAAGGGGCTATAGATTTGTGCTTTTCCACGCGACAATGATCAGACTTTTCAACCACGTACTTCAATTACTCGGCGACGTACTTCAACATTTTTTTTTAAAAAAAAATTTCATTTAAGAAATAAAACATGCATGAAAACGGAAGCAAACGTTTGGGAAAATTCGAGAGCAGCTATCAGTTTTCAGCTGATCGAGAATGATCGCAAACTTTGCAACAAACACCGTTCCATGTTGATAAGTCAATCCAATCCCCTCTTTGTAGACTTAGCGGTGAACACACTAAAAGCGTCTTGCACATTGTCGCTCAGTGTAAGATATTGGCCAACACAAAGGGTGCAAGAGAAGCTGGCATGATAACGTAGCGAAAATCGAACATTGGAAGTTGTGTAAAAAATATGAATTGGAGAGATGGTATGAGCATGTACCACTTGGTTCAGTGTGTGGAGAATGATAAGATCAATTTACTGTGGGACATCAATGTACAATGTGATCATGTTATGGAGGCCCGAAGACCAGACATTATTCTAGTAGATAAAGAAAACAAAGTTTGTCCCATCATTGTTGTAGCCAACCTGGTGATATCAGAGTGAGAAAGAAACAGAAAAGATTGAAAGATGCCAGGACCTCAGGCGGGAAATTGCAAAGATATGGAAGATGAAAGAAGTAAAAGTGATTCCATTGTTATTGGGGCTCTTGGAAGTGTTTCGAATAACCTGGGTAAATGGATCGATATGCAAGCTTGGTATAATAATGATCAAGAACATGTATTTACAAAAAAAGGCTCTTCTGGGAACGGCAAGGATTTTAAGAAAAGTGCTAGAGTGCTAGATATTCCTGGTCAATGGCTACGACTCGCTTTCTTAAGGAATTTAAACTACATAACATCTGCCCGTGCTATAAGAACATAAATATAAAAAAAAAGAAAAACCAATACAACGTAGTTTATCCCATGCCCTAAAAAATACAGCAAATCAGAGGCCTGGAAAGCCGTTGCATATTCTGTGGTATCCAACGGCTAGTTTTCCACCCGGCTTTCCCGTCATTACTTGCGAGCGAGTATCGAAATGGCGCCAAAACTGTGTGCGTACGTTTCCGAAATGGCGCCAAAATTGTCGATTTAGATTCATCAATGCTCGCCAGAGCTTAAAACGTCAGCACAAACTGCGGATTTAGTTCTTCGTTCTCCATGTAGGGACAAATTAGTTAGTTGTATTTTTTAAGGCATGGAAAGAATTAGTTATGCAATACTTTCCCATTGAATACCGTAGAAATGCCACTTGTCACTTGTATTTTCTTTGTATACACACAAGCCTTGTGCTTGTGTGTATATATACGGATAATACAAGTGACGCGTGGCATATTCCACAGTACCCCACTCGAAACCATTGCATAACTATTCATAACACAATATTTTGGGCTAGCAATACTAGCCTTCATCAGGTATGATACTGAATTACAATTGGTTACATTTATATAAAATGCTGAACGGAAACTGCAAAACTAATAGAAAATACAAACAAACGGAAATTCCAAAATAGCGAGATGATTAAAAGGAAGACAAGTTTAAAAATAATGAAAAGACCTGGTAAAGACAAAGTTAAAGATTAGAAAGTTTCGTCGCGTTTATTAAGGCCGTTAGGTTCAAGGGTTGGTTATAAGGAAAGCTTCTCTAGCTTTGCGAATAGAGTCTCGATCAGGGTAGAGTTTCTGAATGGGGATTAGAAGCATGTCAGAGGCAGAGTGATTAGCAGTTAAGAAGTGTTCAGAAACAATAGTGGGTTTAGATATTATGTTGGGTTTGTCAACGGTCGTCTGTGCGGTTCATTATAATAACGGTCTCTTAGTTTCTCCAAATTTACTGGAGGTTGCATCTAATACATTGTACCATGTAAATGATGTTATTAGTGTTGCTTGTCATGTAGCTGTTTATGATTACGTGTAAGAGGTATGCCTTAGTGTCCGTCAGCAATGTACTTACAAGAAAGGCAGTTAAGCCAACAGCGGTAACGGAACTCGGGGTGGTCTGGGAGTATTATTATGATTAAGGACAGTAGAAGGCAGTTGAACTTTAACTAATATGCCATGCAGGTTAGGTGAAAGTCGGAAAGTGACTAAATGCGGCTGTTCAAAAATAGTTTTGGAGCGTTTAGAAGAGTATTGATGTTTTTTTATTATTGAATAAACAGGAGGGAAATATTGGTTATAAGTGAAGATTAGAGGTATGCGTTTAGATGTGTTTTTTTTTGTTTAGGCTGAAGTGCTTCATCACGGGGAAAGTTGGCAGCGCGTTTTATTTGTTTGGAAAAAAAGTTACGGCTATAGCATCGTTTCAGAAGATATGAAATTAGCTCAGCGGTGCGAGTGTTGAAAGCATGGTCAGTAGAGCAGATACGTCTTAGCCGAAGAGCTTGGCTAAAAGGTATGGCCTTTTTATACAGTGCGAAGTGGATGGCAAGACGAAAAGAGTAAATGTTAATATTTATCAGTAGGTTTGCAGTAGAGATCAGTTTGCATCAAGCCATTGTGCTATAAATAAATTTTTACAATAATAATAATAATAATAAAATAATAATAATAAAAAAATAACTAAAATAATCATGATGATGATATACGGGTGAAAGTAATGTATACGGTAAATCGTTGAACAGCAGGAATTCGGGCATCCAGGAATTCTTGAGTCTCCTAACAGGTGTTTTCAAAGTATGAAAAGATAAAAGGTTAGAATGTAGTCGTATGACATGTCCTGTATGCAACCCATATGTTTTAAACTAGCAGTTCTTACAAAGAAGAAAGTGCTGACGCATAATGCAAGGATTTTTAGTTGTCTTGGAATTCACCGCTAAATTGCTGTATATATCAGTTTTAAAAGAATCCGTATTTTCAATACAATTAACTGTAAATAAATTTAAATGAAATTTTCATTCAGATTTCGTAACCTTTTTTTGACGGATCCATAACGTTTCAGTAGATAAATAATATTAAAAGAATTATCAAAGTCCTGATTTTTCCGTGACACTGTAAATAAATTTTCATGAACATTTCATGAAGCGCTTGAAGTAAATAACATATCTAGCAGTAGCAATTCTAAGCTAATTTTCAGGGTGATTTTAAACCTACGTATGTTTCCACACATTTTATTGTAATTACTTAGTACAAATAAACGAAACATAATATGAAATGTCACGAAAATCCAATAATCTATAAAAACAAGAACATAATATGTATTTACTTCACATTTCAAAACAATTTTCTCTAACTTTTTATGAACGCATTTTGGTTTGGCGTGCTTGGATCAGCTGTCATCGCCAAGCATCGTAACTGATAAGGTAAAAAAATAAATCAGCGACAATGTCTCTAAATCGTGAATGGTTTGCATTTGGTCGTCAAAGGCGACTAATCGATTGCGTGTGTCTTCAATTGACATTGCGAAACACGACTTTAAAGTTTCACATAATTAATTGAGCTAAAGACTCATAAAAACACATTGTCTTCCTCTAGATACGTCGCTAAAACAACAATCAGCTTGATGAATACTTCCACTAACATTTAAGCGTTTGACATGATCAAATTGTACTAAATTTTTTTCAAAGAACATGTAAATACTTGTTGTCTCCGTGTTAAATTCGATCAACGACTGATTGTACGTGTCAACGAGTGAACAACAACCCTTTGATTACAAATTTACATAACAAAGCAGAAAGAGCCATGTAAGCACATTTCCTTCCTCTCATGATCAGATGCTTAATTGATGAATGCTTCCTTGTAATGAATTTAATGCACACGACTCATACCTTTTCTGCCTTCTCTCATCAACGTCGACAAATGTCCGGCAAAGATGCTTCACAGCTGCTTCAGATATATCAAAGAAGCTGATTGGACAGATGCGCAAACAATTTTTACGAAGAAGCTGATTAACTTCGAGTGATCAAACCAACCACATATGGCAAACGGAAATACACGCCCACTTTCTTTCCCTTACGAAGAAGCTGATAGGCTTCGAGTGATCGAACCAACCATATTTGGCAAACGGAAGTAAAAGCCGACTTTCTCTCCCGGAATATGATCGCTGACGTCGCTAACGCTCCGTCAGCAATAAATTTGCTAGTAAAATCATACAAAATCTTCATACCAATTTGAAAACATTTTTTTATCAGAATCCCGAGAAGTTTGTTGAAGACCACAGCTACATAGGAGAAGCTGGGCTGAATGACACAACACTGCGGTTGCTTCATTACCCCAAAATACCCGAGGGAGCTGAGGTGGTACCCGGGCAGGTGAGGTGCGGAGAGCACAGTGACTATGGTTCAATTACCTTGCTGTTTCAGGATGATGTTGGAGGTCTTGAGGTGGGTGAGCTTTGTCGGGAATTATGTATTTTGCTTTATAAGTTAATACGAACATTGTTTTAATTAGTTGTAAAAGTGACAGTTTATGAAGATAGAATTACTAGTAACTCATATCACGCGGGAGGTGTAATTGGGGGTGTGTCTTGTAACTTAAAACCTAATGTAAGAAAACCTTCTTTAGTCCGTGAGAAAATCTTGTATACTGTGCTTGATCTGTGAGAGTGAAATTAAAAGTGATTTTATATTTATACTATCTGGGAGGTGTTGGGCTTAACTACACAATTCCCAACAGCTTTTGTATCATTAATCAACACATCAACTAACGTCAACTCCGGCTACTTAAAACCTTTTAGTAGAAATCTAGTCTCTATCAGTTGCAAATACGGAATATTGATTGGTTACCGTACTCACCATCCATCAGGTGATAGATAGCGTCCGTAAAATGAAAACAACTAATTCAAAATATGGCGGCCCTTTTCGCTTTTCATAAGACGCTTCGGAAGAGGAATTAAACGCTCTTATTCAAAACACAGTTCCAGAGAAAACTAAAATAGCAAGAAAATATGGTCCAAAAAATCTCAAAGGTAAGAAAAAAATAATAATTTGAAGTATCAGTTTGACAGTTTCACTCGACGAATAGTCGCTAGTGTATCATCAGCATTGGTTGTTTGAATAAATTGAACAATTGCTTATCAAAAAAAGGATTGTTGTTCTTTTGTTTCTTCATTAGAGATTTCTACTAAAACAATTAGAATATTCGCTCTCAATTCCTGTCGCCAATAGATAGAATATAATGACTTGGGCTTCACCCTCGTCATTCTATCAGGCGATAGAAATTTCGAGCTCGTATTCTAATTGTTAAATAGAAACACTGCTTGTACATTGATTATTTGACTGCTCCATTCTCATTTTGTATCTCTACCATATTAGGTATTACCAATAAATAGCGAGTACATTCCCGCCAAACCGATTCCTGGAACAATTGTGGTTAACATTGGAGACCTTATGCAGAGATGGACCGCCGATAAACTCTTATCAACGGTAATATTGTAATCTAATTAGTATAATAACAATAGTCTTGATGATGATAAAAGTTATAATAATAAGAATAGAATAGCAAAAATGGTACTCTTAATTAATAATTAAATAAGTAATTAATTAAGAAGTAATATTTTAGATTAATATTGTTGAGCTGTGAAAGATTCCAATGTAAATATTGCATTGGATGAGCTCTATACAAAGAATAATCAGATGTTAATGGGGACTTACTTGACTCAAAATAAGCATCTAAAAACAAATTGAAATTGTCCACAGAAACACCGCGTTTTGATACCAAAAGAAGAGTTGATGCGTCGAACTATAAGACGGTCTTTTGCGTTCTTTGTTCATCCGGATAAAGAAGTTGTTATTGAGTGTCTTGATGGATCACACAAGTACCCCCCGTGTACTTCCTATGGGTATCTACAAGAACGCTTTGCTGTAACGTATTAAAAGTTGTTGGTCACGCAAGTACCTCAGAGTACTTCCTTTGGGCATCTACAACAAACTCTGCCGCAACGTGTTGGAAGTCGCTGTTGTCACACAAGGAAATAATATATATATATATCTAGAACAAAACAGGAAAAGGGTCTCCTGGGTTGAAGGGTAGGGTAGAGTCACTTAAAATACTATTTCTTCTTAAAGAAAATTCGGGAGTCTGGCAATGGCATACAGGGACAATGTCATATGAAGGATGCTCGCGTGACAGTGATCGCCGTTCTTCAATTAAGTTTCTAAAGAGCTATTTAACCCATGAAAACACAAAACATATGCCATTTTGTGGGTAATTTTGCTGGTGCCTGAGCTCATCATGAAGGGCTTAGAAGGCTTAAACCTTGCCAATTTCGAAGAACTGTTTATTGGCACTGTGAATTGACAAAAATAGAACTTAGGCACGGTCGGCTGGATCGGCCAGCAGTTTGTCATTCATGGACAAGGGGCCGAAATAGCAAATGTACCTAGTCTTGCCAGCTGCATTCTGCAATTCTGTAACTTCTACCAACTGGTAAATCTGTACGAACAGGTTTTTGGCAGAATGCAAGCTTGGTCCGAGACTTCTAAAAATACTCTTTTTTGGGGGGGTAAGGTTTTCCCAGGCAAAAATTTTTTAAATTTCCCAGAATGCAATGCACAGGAGTGTTGCAGGAAGGATTCAGCAAGATGAACTGTTATTTCACGATCGTTTTGTCCAGTTTTGGGAGGGAAAAAAACAACATAAATTACACAGTCCTGGGCGAAGCAGAAGTGCTATTAATTTTCACTGATTTGCGAGCGGTCCTCGGAAGATTATAATCATTAATAAAGATTCCGAAAGGGCTTTGTTGGCATGCAGGTAAGTGTTATGTTCTTGTTTTGTGCGCTTTTCGAAGGATGTCAATTTTTACGAGTTTTTACTCCGCTATTGTTAAGTAAACTCCCAAACTGGTTTGTTTCACATTTTTCCTTGCTGTTTCCATTCATTTTAATTTTGTCTACAATTGTTTTAGTCACCAAAAACTCTCACGAATACCCACAAATTAACATGAGGTTTGTCTCCTAGAACTGTATAAGGAGCATCAATCGCAAAAAAGTTTTTAATTTCACCCAGTACTGTTTGTAATAATAGTAATTTAATTCAACATCCTTCCCCCTTTTAAGGATATTTGCTGGGTTGCCAAGGTAACAACAGACTCAAGTAACGCATGTTGAACTTCTTTAATGATGGGTAGTTGTAAAATTGTAGAAACTTCTTTAAAAAAAGTTCGATTTTGGAAAGAAATGTTGAAGTTGTATAAGAATCTGAGCCATAATGGTAGCATACCCTTTTCCTGTTAGTTGGCATCATATGCTACGACGCCCTCCATTCGGCGCTGCTCCGGCATTTGTCGTAATATGTACATATCAGTAAGTTTAAAAACTGTACGTCGTTAATTTATTTTCTGTAAACACAGAAAACTTTTAATAATCCATAACTTTTCCCATACACTGCTTTTGAGTACAAGACTCAATTTTGTAAGACTTTTCTAGCTCCTGTGCAAATTTCAAAACTTTGAATGATCTTCCATAATCCTTATGAAATCCAAAGTACTAACAAGCTGGATACGATACCGTGAAAATCTTTCTACAATGCCCAGCTATAGCAGGGTCTCTAACTCAAGGGCTTTCTTAATAGATCCTATTGGTATCTAAAGCTTTTTTTACCTTCATTTCTGCCTCCTCTGCCTGCTGTTGGGCGGTGTCTCGGGCTACCCCTAGTGCTGTATGCTCTGCCTGCCGTCTCTGTAAGGTACTCTCCGCCTGACGATACAGCTGACTTTTCTGAAAATCAAACGTAAACATAAGATATGAAAATAAGTATTTCCTATATGCATGTATAGTTAACAATTATCCCCCAAAGCGGAAGGGACTAGTGGTGTATACCTATCGCTAGACACCGACACTGAAGTAAATAATATTGATATTTTAAAACTAGCAAGTGAACAGCACTTTTTAAAATAACTTATTTCAAAAATTTTTAGAAATCTGGGCAAAACCTAGTTTCACAACCAGTTTTCCGCAGTATATCTCACGTGCGAACACTAAACTTAAAATCAAAAATAAAATAAAAGAATAAAACGAATAAAAATTACCATCAAACACTGAAACACCAAATTTCGTTGCTTTCATTGTGTTTAAAGGGGTGCCTTCCTCGTTTGTCTTAAGAGTTTCTTCTTTCGAAACTGAAGCAAAACGGGAAACTATATATTCACGGACGAATGATAGAGGTGAATATCGGTGTTTGATGAATCAATCAGAGCGCGAGAAAAGTACTATTCATCTGCTAAGTTAATACTAAAGTCAGATAACCGTTTTATTAATTCTAACAATCTTAGCATATAATAAAAAGCATACAATGGTAACACCGTGGAGTAAAGATGAACCATGGCAGGGGTCGAAAAAGTTGTTTTGATGGTAACGGTCAAAATGTCCAACATTTCACGAAATTCGCCGAAAATTTTCATAATCCTTCCTGACAGTATCTGTACCAGTACCTTAAAATAAATTGAACACATCTTATATCCAAATACTTAACTCAAGCTATACATAACAGGTTTAAAATTGCAACTCATACAGGCACATTTAGAATTAAAATTTACACTATTGGATTAACATTTGTTGATCAGTAACAAATGTTCAACTAGTTTTTGGCGTGTCAGTCGGTCTGAATGGGTCACACATTAGCAATACAATTTTTGACTGTTCCCAACCTCGTTTTTCCAACCTCGTTTTCCCAACCAATAAGTTTTACGTATTACCAATAAATATACGCATAACGGCAAAACGAAAAGTAGAATATAAAACGTATCACCTTTAAGGATAGTTATGGTGATGGTGATGATAAACAGTCCATCTGTAAATCCACTTAAGAATAAGTGAGAGTGGAGAGGAGAGTGGGAGTGGGAGAGATTGCTGGCAGAGTGGGGTAAATGCGGCCACCCTCGTTTACGGGGATAAAACCGAATCAAAACTGGATTGATGATGATGAATAAATAAGTGAGTATAAAGTCAGTTGTTCTGATTTCCTTACCTTGTCTAACTCTATTTCCAAGTGTCTCTTGGTTGCTTCAAGAGATGAAACTTTTTCAGCAAAGTCTTTTATTTGCCCCCAGGCCTTATTGAGTTCGCTTTCCAGCTGGGCTGTCCTGTTTTCTAAAGTACCACGCATTTTACTCTCAAACTCAAGTGCAGTGGACGCCTTGGTACCACTCTGACTTGCCGTGGTCAGCTCTGAGCGAATACCGTTAAGTTCCTAAAAAAGGAAAAACAGTGAATAAAGTTTGCACTCTAGAACGGCTTCTCTTAAAAGATATCACAAATTCACAATCACCGTGCAATGCCAAACACAGTAAAACTGACCAACTTTATCGATCAAAACTCTACACTTAAGATTTGCAATGCTAAAAAAACAAACTTAGTTTGGAATGGAGTCAAACTTTTTGAAGGAAAAAACTGAAAATAAAGTTTCCGAAGCAAGGACCTTAACTACTACTGGCTAACCGTGTGTCATAATAGTATTCTAAATGTGGCCATTGTCTTGCGAAATATAAAAAGCACAAGCTCAATTAGCTAATATTCTGTAGCACAACTGAACATTAACATCAGTGTACTGGGCAATGTCAAGAAGAAAACATCTCTTAACAGAAAAAAATTATATCACGGTTTTTCCACATCTCGCATACAATGTATCTTTGTTTCTCACTTGAGAAACTTGATTTCCAAAGTCGTTCGCTTCTTGAGGTAGCCTGAAAAAAAATGCCTCTCATCGCGTTCTCGGTCTCTACACTACGAGAGAGACGTCTAAGATTTAAGCCGCGAAATTCCATACTGATGACGTAATTTCTACCTTCGGGTAGTAACGCTGATTGGCTAAACAAGTTACGTGTTTTTTTTCCTGCGTGTAGGATATTTTTATGGCGACTTTTCCCGTTAGATTTTGCTATTCATCATGAATATTCAATGTTACTGTGCTTAACCGATATCAAAGACTCCTCAAAGATAACAACCAATTTTCAATGAAGATCAATCAAAGAGTTTTTTCTCAGAATGACAAGGAAATTTAGTCTGAGTTAACAGCAAATCTAAAGAGGAAAAAGAAAGTAAATGATGACTGTGTTTGAAAGTGTCAAGATTGTTTTGCATTTTGAACAGTTGATTCAATCAGAATTTCATGATGAAACTTCAAATAATTATTGCATTCTATGTTCAAAGCCTTTATTTATGAAGAAGGCTTCCTCCATCTTTGGAAAAAAGAGAAAATATTGTTTGAGATAAAAGAAGCGAACAAACCGTTTCTAACGCAAGAATGATCAAAAATAGAAAAGCCGGGGTTGTTACAAAAACTGTACTTTTCTTCTTATTAGTGACTAATGGTGTTCCTATTTTTACAGAAAGTAATGAAAGACCATTATTGAAATTGTTAACGTTTTGTCACAAAGGCATAATTTACCATTTTGATAACTAAGCAAAAAAAAAATTGCAGATATTTTATCGACTTTCGAAACTTCACGTGTTTTGGCGGACATGAAAAATTATTGTAGAATATAGAAGACATTCAGGCTGAAATTCGAATCGAAATTTACATAATATTATTTCTATATTTAATGTTAAGCCTCTATTTTATTTTCCTACAATTGCTAGTTTGCAAAGCCAAAAAATGAAAAACTTTTGACTTGTTCAACATTGCAAAATGGTTTTGAAATCAACATGGCAAAATAGATAAAATTTGCGTAAGGAAATTCAAATTTGTAATACTTTCTTTATCCTTGAATAAAAAAATATTGAATTAGAATACAAACGGTAATTTTCACTCACATTTTCTACGTGTTTAGTCTTTAGTTTTGAAGTATTTTGCTCATTTATTTTTAGTTTAGCCTTCGTAGGAAAATGGCAAAAATGTGTAATCATTTTATAAATCTGAGTTTTCACTGAATATTGTAGAGCTATTTTGAAATTGTTTGGTATAGAAAATTACTGCGCATATATGTTTTGATTTGAGTTGAAAACACCCACGATGCTGCCGCTTTGCTCCAGGAACAGTAAAGAGATTGTGTGCGTGGCCTTCAGGAGTCAAAGGGCAATTAACTATCAGTATAGCTTTGCGTTTTTCTCTCGCTGTCCCCAACGTTCGCTAAAGCCATCTTCACGAAGGGAGCCACTTGAAAAATAATAGATTTACCCGATCCAGTAGGCTTGTTTACAAATACATCACGTCCAGAAACAAATTGGTGGATGCAATCAAGCTGCTCAGTCTTTCAATAAATTACTGATTGAAAATGTTTTACATAAGAAAAACGAGGTTTTTTGTAAGCTTTGTTTTCCTTAACGTCGTTCGCCATCGCGGCAACCACTGTCCGCCATATTTACTCGTGAAACCGCGCGAAACTACATTAACATAACATTACCTCATCAGCTCGGAATTAATTTCGCGGTTCAAATCTCAAACGTCTCTCTCGTGTTGGAGGGACCGAGAACGCGATGAGAGCGGCTGTTTTCTCAGGCTATTCTTAAGATTGTATGCCCCTTTCTCTGCCTAATTTCATACTTGACCTAATCCTATCAATTCCAAAATATCAAAATTTTAAATGTTATATTCAAACACAATCACAATATTCCAATTCCTCTGATACACAAAAATTTCAGTCTCTTTCTCTTTTACTGAACAATCGAAACAAACAAAAATCTATGGCAAGTTGCGAGAGAGGTTTGAGATCTTTACTTCTCATGTATGAATGAATTCACAAAATAATGGTAAATACACTTGTAAAACTTCCTTAACATTGATTTCGAATTTTAAGGAATCCAGGGAAAACAAAATTCTTCAATCAAGTATGTCCTTGTAAAGTAACACATCTTACTTTCTGTTATTAGTGACTCTTGCGACGTGTGCAATATACAAAAACAAGGACAAGATCAAGAAGGTTCTGTGAAAAACTATCGACTACACAAAACAAAGGGCGTAACAAGTTTACATCAGTGTTTTTTCCTTAACTTTTTGGTATCAAAACATCTGAATACTAAGCTAACAATATAGTTTCATTCAACACTGATGAAGCCAAGTTAAACTCATAAAATTAATTACGTCTTCTCTCTGTCTCAGCAGTAGGCTCAGCTCCTTGCTCTCTCTCATACCAAGTTCCAGCTGACTGGCTAGGTTTTGCCGTTCATTGGAGAATTTCTCTCTTTCCCGCTCGATCTCGTTGCGCATCTCTGCGATCAGTTTGTCATACTTGGCCTAAACCAAACAAAAAAGATTCATTATCAAAAGTTACCTTAACTTTCTATTGCTGAATTCATGCAATTATATTCATAACTGAAAGGTCACATTACTCAAAGATGTTTCATGAAATCTGAAAGACGACAATCAATAAAAAAAAATTTCTGAGTATTATTGGTTTGTAAAAGAAAACAGAGGTTAGTATTTATTTGTTCAAACCATTGCCCAAAGTTGTTGTTATTGCTTATTGTGCTGATCCGTAAAACGGTTGGCTAGGGCGAAAATAATTTAAATCATGACGTGTGAGTGCTTGTTCGAGACAGCTTCAGCTTGTTTATAAATCTGTATAAGAACATAACAAATGACCTCGCTATCCTAAGAGTTAGAACACTTCATTAACTGCTGGATTTTCATGGATAGCAATGATTTTCCAAAAACTTCGCCAGTCCTATAGCACTCGTATTATTAAAGGAATATCATACCTGAACTAGACTTCGATGACAGAACGATATTGCTGTTGATTTCGCTGATCCCCGAGTAGCTATTATCAGAATTTCCAGTCAATGCTGTAGTACTAAAAGAGCTACCAGTTTGCACAGTGGTTCCTTGGTGTCCGTGTTGTAAAACGATATCAGATAGTTTTTCAATGCTGGAATTTATCTGCCTTTCTTCACGTGAAGAGAAACCATTATCAGTTGTCATGACGATGGGTGCGGTAGACGAGGTTGTGTAATTTGATCTCATAGGCAACGATTGGGAGTTTGGTAACGAGTTTCCACTACTAAGGTAGGAACCTGGGGAGAGGGTATTGTGGGTTTTATCAATGCTGGTCATGTTGCTCCCTGCTAAACTGTTAACTCCACTAGAGAGTCTACTAGCGGAACTGCTCAACACACTCGCTGCTAGAGACGGTCTAACTAGACCACGTGTGGACGCTCGCGTGTAAAGAGAGCTTCCACTGTCCTGAGTGCTCATTGGAAAGTGATGTTTAGGAAGCGAACTTTCTCCACTATCTATCTCCGACGAAAGCAACGGCCTTGCACCACTTGTTTCCGTTGAAGAATCAAAAACAGCTGAGTTTTCTGCTCTGGAAGTCACTTCAGTGCTTCGAGAATCTGAAGAGGTTTGTAGGATGCTTCCTTGTGAAGAGAAATTATCTGCTATAGAGGACGAAGAAGAGTTGGATAAAGAGATATTGTAAACTTGTTCGACAGAAAGCTGATTTGAAGTAGTTCTTGGAAGAATATGCTGCTCTTTATAATATTTATCAAGTGCTGGATAGTTCTTTTTTTCATAACTAGTTACTGCACTACCACCGGAGTTTGCTTCACTGCTTTCAGAGTAACCATGAGTTGACACCTTTTGAAAATGAACACCTGAAGAAGAATCTGTTGAAATAATCCCTGGAGCACTACTTCGACTCAAGGTTTCTATCGATGTAAAGCCATTTCTTGATACCAGAATTCCTTCAGTATTTTCTCTTTTTGAATTAAGACCTAATCCAGTCATCTCATGCGAGTTAGGTCTAAATGTTACAGATTCTTCTTTAGCATTCTGAAGATGCCCATGTGTAGAACTTTGTTCTTTTAAAGAGTTGAACTGTTTTAAACTGGTTCCGTTCCCTTGATGTAGCTCAGAAACACTAGCAGGCTCGTACATCCTCTGAAGATGTTCTCTGTACTCTTGCAACTGACGTTCTAGCTTCTGCTGTTGGAATTTCTGCTTTTGAAGCTGAAGTTTCAGTTGTTCTTGTGATGGAATCACATCTTTCTGGTAAGTCAAAAGGAATGACATAACGTTAAAATGAAGCCTAATCCTTTACAAGCCATGTGGCCCATGGAGCCGGCGCTTATCTCCGGTTTCTGTAGTGTTAAGCAGATGAGTCTTTGACTCCCCCTGGATGGGACACTAAACCATCACAGGTTAGCTCCCAGCAGACGCTGGTACTCATTTACCTACCCCGGATGGATGGAAAGCTGAGTTAGCTTTGGCGGGAAGAAAGTCACACAAATCAGTTCAAATCTCGGCAGAGCCGTGAATCGAATTGGGGACCTTGTGGTAGGAAGACGGAGATATAACCAACTGCGCCAACCATGCCCGCCCAAAATGAAAATGAAACAACAAAAATTAAAAAAAAAAAATTCTCCAAAATTCCTGATATGAAAAGTGTGAAAATTAGTTGGGAGATACTTATATACCAGAAGACTCGAAGCACGAATTTAGTCAAGCTATTACCTCTAGTATTAGTCTTTCATTAAGTAAAGCAGCAATGGAAACTAAATAGTTCAGGTTCTTCAGTTAATACATATATATTAATTAATCAACAGTATTCTTTCTTTTGCTTTTTCCGAGCAAACTAATAGAAATGAAGACACAAAAAATGAATTAATCTGTGGTAAAGTGTAACTAAATTAATTTTCCGGAATGGCTAATGTTAAACTTACTTTGCAAAATACGATTTCCCTGACACAAGGCTCATATTATAGGCTTCGTATAGTGTGATCTTGCTGGGTCCTTGTAGTAATCCCTGATTAACGAATAAACAGCAGCATCCAATATTTTCTGGTTGTTCTTTCAAAACAAGCAACTAAGTTATTAATTAGAAAGGCCTCGTTTAAACTTGGCCCAGCGAAGTATACTTTTATTATTTCTGTAGCTACCAGATGTTTAAAGTATACTTTTAGTATTTTGGAAGTTCAAGTGTGACCACCGTCAAAGTTTCATGTTTTCTTTACTCATAACAACTTATTTGACGCTGTTTCGTTTTAATTCCAGCCTTCATACAGATATCCTGTTTGGTATCAATAATGGATTAAACACTTTATTCGTGGAAACCGGAGTCTCTACTCTTCAGGAAGTGAGGGAAATAGAAAGATCTCAAGATCCACAAAGGAGGAAATTGACTCCAGATTTTTATCTTTCCTCTGCTGCCGACCTGAAGTCGGTTTTATGATAAAATGCAGCACGATGTTTTAATTGGCCATTGCGGAATTGCGCAGGGAACTAGGGCGAGTTTCAGATTTTAACCAATCGATAAATTGACATTTCATGTGGTGGTGTCAATTTATCGATTGGTTGAAATTTTGAAACTCGCCCCAGTTCCCTGCGCAATTCCGGAATGGCCACTGTCAATTCAATTTTCACCTATAGATCGATTGGGTGGTAAATAATTTTTGAAACAGTGTTTTAAAATTGTTAGTAAAATTTAAAAAGTAGTGATTTCTGTGATGGTTTCATTTCATTACAACTACGGAAATTATTTACGTTTTTACTATGTTATTAAAGAATTTAGTTTCTTATTCAAGTTTCGGAAATCTTCAAACAGTTAACATAGCCTCCTGCGGCGCCTCGTCAAGTTTTGCCCCATTGCAAACATTGTCGGAAAATAAACAACGAACCGCTCTTTTAAAAGTGATTGATAGATAATTAGTGTTAATTGTATCATGTTTCAAAAGAGGAAATAGATTTCGATATTTTCTTAATTTTTTTTTTTTTTTTTTTTTTTTTTCAAACTACTCCAATAAATTTCTACAAAATGTCTAAGAAATTAAAATTATTCTAACAAGCTCCTCAAAGTCAAGCTGAAGTCTTCTACCTTTCGGTTCGGAGTGATAATATGCAAGATCGAAGGGACCTGATCTCGTCATGATCTCTTGAAGGATGATTCCAAAACTGTAAACATCTCCCTTTTGTGAGCCCGGTGAAGACACGCCCTGCCTCAGGTGTTCAGGTGCATTCCATAACATACCTACAAAAATAACGTAACTGATACAATTTTTTTTTTCCAGTTTTGATCAAGTTTAAGAAAAATATGCCTTGTTTGAGTTCTTTTTTGAAAGAAATGGTAAAGTAAATTCTTTCATCTCACGGAAATAATGTTTAATTCATGCTAAATGTATTCTTATCAATTTTACGCTTAAAGGTAAAGGTGCAAGTAAGTTAAAGGTCAAGGTCAAGGTAAGGTAAAGGTCAAGGTAAGATCAAGGTAAATGTAAGGTCAAGGTAGAGATAAGATCAAGGTTAATGTAAGGTCAAGGTAGAGATAAGATCAAGGTAGAGATAAGGTCAAGGTAGAGATAAGGTCAAGGTAGAGATAAGGTCAAGGTAGAGATAAGGTCAAGGTAGAGATAAGGTCAAGGTAG
>JANCMA020021460.1:0-17061 GCA_024336925.2 Zoanthus solanderi
AAGTCCTTCCTAAGACTCCTTGAGTTGAGGTTTATTTTCGTTTCTAAATCCATCAACGTTTTCAAAGATCCGTAAAACAAAGTGCGTTTTAGACTATTTGTCCTTGGCTTTGGCAGACGGTAAGCCAACGTACTTCTTAAATTATAATTGGTTTCTGATTTAAACTTGGCTAACTTATTAATGAGGTATGCTGGAGCCTTATATTCCGTGATTTTATTAAATAGATTTAGGCGATTCGCTATACAAAATTTTGTCAATTGGGTTCCATCCAAGTTTCTTAAAGAATTCCAACGATCTTGTTTTGAAATCCTTATTTAAAATAATTCTTGCGCATCTCTTTTGGATTTAAATAAAATATCCAGTTGACTAGTATTGCAGATATATAGTTAGTGATTTTACGTGGTGTTATTTGTAACGATGCGAGCAGGAAGCGCTAATGACAATGTATATATTGCACAAACGAGAAAGTTTTTCTTACGCTGAAATCAATTACGATGGCAGAAATCTTAGCGTAGTTCGTCAATGTGATATCGGCTGACAATCAACCGGCGAAAGATTTCAAATCTTTGAGAAAGTCGTTCTACCAACTATTTCATGGCGGACACGTTCAGCAAATAGAAGTTAAACCAGGATTCCAGACCCTTATCAAGAATAATTGTCTACCTGAAATGCTTAAAGACAAGGTATACAAAATACTTATCAGAGCTCAAACGAACACAGCCAACATTCAGTTTTCAAAGTTTAAGAGCTGAGGAGTCTCCGCGTTCTTCTGCACTGCTTTCTATCAGTTCATTTTCCATACGATTTTCTTTACGTCGGTGCTCAGACCGAATCATTTCTTCTAAAGCTATTGCTAAAACATCAAGGGCTAATTGTGTGCATGCTTCGCTCGCTAGGCTTTCAATAATTTTTTGTTCTTTAGTGGAAGTCTATAAAATTTTCGATTTGAAACTTTTTTTGACGATTCGTACACAGTGGAACAGTACAACTGGAAACAATACTTTTAATTTCATAGATCGCGACGCGAAACGGAGAGGTTTGCTAAGGGGTTTGTTTTGCCCACCAAAACTATTCAGCCAGTCATAAGCGCTATCTATATAATTGGCACACGTCACACGCGCATTTCTCGAACAGAACCCTCGTATTTATAATGGCACTGGAAATTTAATGAGTGGCTTTGTTGTTCATTCATGGCTGCTCGATTGACAGTGTGCCTTGAGTACGCGGTTAAAATGTAAATATTTCTCGGCATATTAGTTTGGATAATGAACATGCACAAGTTTGTTTTCTTTGATAAATCGTTGATCCTTTTCTGAAAAGTAATTCAACGTGTCAGAATCGTTTTGCTTCGCCGCCATCTTGTTAACTGATGTTGTGAAGAAGAGACAGAAGTTTGCTAAGTTCCTAGCTAGGTAGGTTGTTAAAACCAAAATCTCTGCTCGTTTTCTTGTTGCCGAAGAATGTAAGTTTTTCAGTCAACTTATGTGATTGTGCTTTATAAATACTCGTTTAAATGAACTCATCGATTGACTGCCTACTTGAAAACAAATTTGAATCTACTTCTTCGTCGTTTATATGTACTTTGCCGTTTTCAAACATAGTTTATAGGCTTCGCATTTTTTGTCGCAGCTGTTGTAAGCTTTTTAAACATGGTTTTGCTGAAAATTTTCCTTGACCCGCTTTAAAAAGGTTATTCGTGTAATAGAGTGTTTTTTTTTTTCAATTTGTTGCTTCTTTCAAAATCAAAACAAACACAGAAGTTTTGAGAGGTCCGTAACGTAAGTTACGGACGTCGAACTGACCAATCAGAGCGCGCGAAATTATTAATTCTTATAATAATTTATGGTTCATTAATTTATCATTATCTGTTCTCGATGTTGGAATCATTACGATACCCGAGGTTTCTTTGCGACTTTTCTGTTTCCTTTGTTAACTTAAGAATCGTCAAGATGGTATATATTGAATTTCGTGAGGTTTTTCAAGATCTTGTCGGCATAAATTTGTAAATAATTTATGGTTATTGCTTTGTCATTATCTGCTCTCAAGGTTGGAGTCATTACGATACCAGGGGTTTCTTTGCGAGCTTTCTTTGAAGAGTACTTAGGCGAACAAAAGCTACTTATATTAACAAGCCTCAAACAAGCTTTTCTAAACAACTACTAAGTATAACAATTATGTATTCTGAAAGTTTGAAATTTTTAATTGGTCAATTATTTCAAGAACGTTTATGAACCCAAGAACTGATGACTAAGGCCTTGGGATATTAGATAGAAATTTTGATATTTATGCTTTATTCCTTTGCTATGTTAGTGTGTTCTTACGTCTAATATGACAACACTCTTTGCGTGTGTTTTGTTTTCATAAATATAATAATCTAAAAAAATAGTTCTCTTCTTGTGAAGAAATTAAATTTCTTCAACTTTGCTTGGAAAGAAACTGAATTGAACTCACAACAAATGTTAAAACTGAGAACCAAGAGGATGCGCAGCAGTTACTTTAGGAAACCTTAAACATCGAAGGGTAGGGCCTGTGACAAGCGAGTTCACTTTGAGAACTTTAGTCGAGACTAAATACAGAATTACATGATATAATTTATATTTAAGGTTAGTGAATGATGAAAGTGAAAGATTAAATTATAGAACATTTAAAAATTAATGCAAACGAGATAATTTTTAAGAGCAAGTAGATAAATGGCAACTTTCGCTGGAGTAAAAGCACGAAAAATTCATTTTGATTCTTTTATTCAGGAGTTAGAATTTATTGAAGACACAAGTTACACCATAAAAACATATGTTAAGCAAATAATAACCTTTCGTCGGTCCAGACGAGTTGTATTAATTATTTTGGCTGCAACAGCTATGGGTCTGCACTATATAATTTTATGATCACTCTTGCCTTATGGATACTACGGTAGCGGCTGGTCTCCATTGCCTCCTATTTCGTAGCAATACAGTCGACTGGGTTCACTTCGGGTTGTGGCTTATATAGCGCGATAGTAGTTGCCTTGTCACGAAATTGTGCCGGTTCCCACACCAATTATCTCGTCAGGTGTTATTCGATATGGAAACAGGGAAAGTTGCGGATCTCCATATGTGGCCTTCGCCTTTTACCGTGACTGTTTACAGTGTGCACCGTACGCTCTGCTTGACAGTTGGCTTGTGTATATATGAGTTACGAGGTTGCGTGATTGAAACCGTAGGTCTGAGAGTTGTGGCTACTCCGAATCTACTAAAATATGCTTGAGCACGGCAGTACCAACCTTTCAGGGTCTAAAAAATATTTATAACAAAACTTGCCCCAGGGCAAGTGGCATGTCAGAGTTACTTGCTTAGCACGATGAGTTGGTTGTGCCAATTAATAATGGTAGAGGACAAGGGATTCGTTGAACTGCAGCAAAATCAATTCACGTTATAGTTTAGGAGCCTTAATAACATTATCTTACTTTAAATAACTGCATGTGAGTGATGTTATGAATAAACTCTAATCACAGAACTTAAGACTGTCTTTTATTTCTATGATGAGTCTCAATAAAAGTTATTGAGGAATGCTTCGGGACTACAATGCGAGAATTTGGTAACGGCAACATCCTCAAAGGTGACTTAATTTACAGCTCAATTGGATTACAACATAATGTTTATATACAAACATGCAAGTTGTTTGCAAATATATTTGTGGTGCGTCAAGACATTATTTAAATGTATGTAACGTTTAAATGTATTAACTGCCAGTCCTCAGTCAAAGTGGTAAAGTTACCATCAGAACCAACGCAACATAAATGAATTGTACGCACTTGCAAAAGCTGCCATTATACTGCCAACATTGCAGAAAGCTAATGTGTTTTAATACGAAGTCATTGTACTTTTTCAGGTTAAACGATTTCTTCCTCAGCTGACTCAGATTCTGAATACTATGACCACATTAGTAAATAGAACATTTTCTGGAGCCCTTTCAGTTCAGGAAAGGGAAACAGTTATTGTTCGACTTTGCGACAGATAACATGAGGATGTAGCTGCAGCAGTTGCTGCAGGTCGAGGAGGAATTTAGGGGACTGACATCTTGTGGCCAGCATTAACTCTGCTACCGGGTTTGCTAGTTAACCATTTTTTTTATAGCCTGTCCAGGATCAAAGCCATCATCTTATGTACCGTCACAATTTATTTTCATCAAAGTTTGTAGAGAATCATCTGAAATTAGATTATGCAAGGATGTTTTTATTTGGTTATAGATTAAAATTAGCATTCACACTCTGCTGTACTTGGGCTCCGTGTAAACATGGAATCCACCCAGACAAGAATGTTCTCAAATCGTATTTAGCTAATCCCTATAAACCTGCAGAATTTGAAGTCCACGAAAATGTTCAACTTAGGTTTACAGTGCCTTCCATTCTTGGCGATTTTACTACATTCTTCGGAAAACTGCTCCTGAACCTCAATCCCTGTGGCCAGAACTTGAAGTTGAAGATGTTAAAGTAAACAAGAAGAATTTCTTAAAGTTACCAAATCGCGAGTTGAAGTATGTGATTGCATTTTCCAGCATTTTCTGCATTCTGCTATTTTCTTTGTATGATGAAGGGGTCGTAGCAGTAAATTGGACTTTCGGGCTACCGAAATCCCTAGCAGTAGTGAAATTCTCATATCATTCTATAATACTTTTTCTTATATTTTTCAAGCTAGTAAGCTTCATTATGGTTTCTTTTATGATATCTAGAACTTCAGGAATTATAAGCTTCTCACACCAGAAGATTTTGGATGTTTCTGTGATAACATCCACCAAATCAAGTATAAAATGAAGCATCTTAATGAAACTTATTGTGGTGATCTCCTTGTGAATACTAGATGTCTTTAATTTAGTTTCCTTTGTCGTGTTGCGGTACTAAATGTTTGTAAGGTTTTCAAAATATATTTAAAGAAATGCAATCGTTATGGCTTCATTTGGAAATTAGAATTATCTTGCGTACCAATAAGGAAAACTCATTTGACGTGAAAAATGGCAAGACAAGACACCCGATATATATAGAAAGGTACTAAAGCGCTTGCGGGGCTCACACACTTGGAAACTATGGGAATGCAGAAATTGTTGTGATAGCTTGGGCATGTCGAAAAAATATGTGTTAATTTCCAAGCCATGGTCAAGGTTATGATTTAACTTGATGAATTATTAATGAGTTTGAGAAGGATATTTGAACAAGCCCAAGTACAGAGAAAGGAGGAGAGAAGGAAAAGAAGAAAGCAGCCTTTAACAACCTTGAATGCGACGACGATGCATTTATTTGTGGAAACAACCCGACATCCCAGAATCTTTGCAATATGAGATTTTTCTGCCATTCATCTGCAGTATTTCTCAACGGATGTCCATAAATTTTTAGTTTTAAAGCTCAGCTAACACGTGGATTATACTCTAATAAATTACAAAGACATATGCTGTTCGTAAACAACACAATAGCGACCAAAGTATGAACTAGAACGCAAGCCGGATACCGCATCGACTCAGATATGAAATTTCTTCCTTGACCTGCTTACAAGGAGTGTGAGTGTTACAGCTTGACGTTCATCTAACAAGGTGCTTTACAATTTAAAGGTGGATTTCAAACTTTGCTTCGTTTTCGTTTCATTCATTTATTTTCGTTTAGTTATTCGTTTTCTTTCATTTTGCTATTTTTTAAAATAGGAATGTATGTTACTAACGCTTGAGTTATTGATTTTATGTTGATTATTTTATTGGGCTGTTATATAAATAAATAGTTACCCTAAACGTCAGGAAAACATTTAATTTGTGTTAGAAAATATTAAAGAAACAAAGAATCGTTCGAGGACTAGGTATAGCTACTGTAAAATTTGTTTATTTAAACCGGACTAAAACCAAGCTTGCGGTTCTCGAAATCAATTTACGAACTTAGAGCGCTTGTTTTTTTCCAAATTCGGTTTATTTTTGGTTTGAAAGTAAATACATTGTCATCGCTTCATTCATAATTTAAATCTTATTACAATTCATCTGATGCACGCGGCAGGAAACTTGGGCTTAAAGTAAAAAAATAGGCGCTTGCCTAGCGCATGTGGCTACTGCAAGTAGAAATGTAAATAAATGCGAAAGTTTAATACAAATGGAAGCATATTTGAATCAATATTTTTTCACAATTCTATTTGATTTTTGTGAAACAAAACAGCTGTAATTTGTGATACTTTCCACATGTTTATATCCGTAACTAAACAAAAAATCCAAATAATGTGAAAGGACTAATTTTTTTTTCATTTTATCGAATTGCCAGTCCGTAAACTTAAGGAACTTCAGTGACGTCTCGACTCAAAAAAATATAAATTGCGCTCAAGATCTAGACATGCAAGACAAAAACCAGACTTTAAGGGAAAGTTTTTTGTAAACTTTTATTAGTTTTGTTTCTTGTATTTGTACTGTAAAAGTTTGCTTGGAGAGTTTACACCTATTTAATTTATTTATTTGGCTGACTTGAAGCAATGAATGAGATTTTTTACGCATCGCTGCATGTGACAGCAACAAAAAAAACACTGTTGAATTGATCATGAAACGGAGTCAAAATCAGTTTTCACATAAAAAATATTCTTCACAATCTTTTGAATTCATGTTTATAAATTGGCAGTTAATTGCGTTTCTTTGAAAATTATTTTCCTTGCACAAAAGATTGACCGCGATTTGTTAAACTGCCATTATGTAAATTTGAGAAGTAAATTTCAGATTTTGAGCGCAGGTGCCAAGTTTTTAACTTTAAAAATCTTTGCCTTTATCGTCATTTTTTCTCTTAATTTGCTTCACAGTAGTAAAAAGAAATTCAAGCATTGCTAAGACGAAGATAATTTCGAAACCATTAACGTTTTGAGGTTGAATTTTACCGTTTGTCTGACAAACAACGACGAAAATAATATTAATGTTTTCCTTTGAAATACAGTGGCAAACATCTTTGGCTTCACACTGGTTTCATTCTCTGCTTCGCTGTTACTTTCCAAATATAATCCTTTTAAAATCTTTGAGTAAAAACCCACAAAAAAATGGCTTTCTCGGGCTTTCTACAACGTTAAGAGTCGGCTATCATATTCGGCTAAAACGAAATTATACGACGTCGGAACGATATCTGGTGATTGGCCACAACGTGTTTTCGGAATCACGTGGGTTTATGCCCTTATCTACATTCGTAATTTACTCTATGACTATATGGCTATGCCTTCCCAGAAGACAGTAGCCACAAAAAGACAAATTTTGACTCGCACTCAGGGCAAGAAATATGGACCGAAATAACTTAAATCTAAGCTTGAACGAGACAATTTATCACTCGTCCTGTACGCTTTGTTTTTTTTATTATTTTTTGGGTGACAAATTTCCAGCGTATACATTATTGGGCTTTCATAGGTCATGTGATGCTTGCTATTGCACCACGAGTTTGCAAGTAGTGAAAAGTGTTTTCTCTTTTAGGAAAAGGCGCGTTTTCGTGTAAGTTATGTTTATTTTCGCAGTGTTTAATGGTTTTTGGATTACTTTGTTCATGCAAAATCTATCACATTTTGTTGCTTTTAAGATGATTTTTTTGCAGAGCAATTTAGAAATGAACTATCCAAATGGACGAAGAAGCAGTAAATTAGATAAAATTTTAATGAATATTCATACTGTATTAATGACGATTAGCATGTTTCAGCATGTCTCATGCCTTCGTCAGAATAACGAAATCAGGTATTGCACAAGCATATAAATGGAAAAGTGTAACGTCTGAGTTTATTAGAATAAATTTAAGATTGCTAAACTTGGAAAAAAGAGATAAATATAGTTGTAAATTAAATAAACAAAGGACTTAATACAATGAAGCACTAAAGTGATAGTTTTAGGTTGACATGCAAAAGTTGTTGGTTAAGTGTGGGCTTTTCCCAAAGGCTGTGAATAACTTCTTTGATTTTAAATTGAAAGATGTTAGTGGCCTGATCTATGATGGAAAAGGAATCAGACTTACATTTCTGCCGACAACCTTTTGAAGACATTAGGCGTTTGTATAATTGCGAGGCCTCATCCGTTTTAAGGTGCATAGTGATTCTCGTTGAAAGATGTCGAGAGGTCTCTCTTAGATAAGAAGCTCCACAACTTGAAGAAGTGTATCTATAAACAACGAGAGATCTAAGCCCCTTAAAGGTAGTGTCTTTTACGCCAAACAATGATCTAGTTTTAAAACTAATGAAGCTTTTCATGATGTTGAAGTCCTTATAAGAAAACCGTTTAAGAATTTGATTAATACGTTTTTGGGTGATGCTAGAGAATTTTCCTATGTTTGGTGATTTGAATTAAAAGGTAATTCAATCAGCTTTAGCATTGCTCTGTTTGTTGCAAACAAACCTATTGACTTTATATTTCATGATATTATCTAGAGCATTACCAGGATACGAGTTTTTCGACAACATCTTTTAGTTTGTAACTCTTCATGAAAACGAAGATAAGCGCTGGCTCCATTGGCCACCTGGCTCGTAAAGGATTTAGCTTAGCTTCGTGAAAACCTGACCATGTATTATTGATCTTGAAAGTAAGATTAATCAAAGTAGTTACTAGACAAACGTTGTAAGAGAAGGACGTAAAATTTTCTGATTTTCGTCTAAAAATTCGAACTAGAAGTAGAAGTTGTAGATTTGTTCGAGGCCTTTTCTTTGCCCTCATTATAAATTCAAACTGAGCTCTTCGATTTCATGGATCTATTGTTTTTGTCTCGCTACTGTATAACGATACATGTCAATCAGAGTTTAGCATTCATTCATCAAAGTCGATCAGCCGTGGTAATGGTTAGCCAGAGATGTGGTGTAGTTACACCGCGAAACTTAAGTTTACATGCTTTAGCCCGCGAAACTTAAGTTTACATGCTTTAGCACTAGTTTTTTTAAACATTTTTGCTTCATTATACTGTGCACCGCCGTAGCACTAGTTTTTAAAACTTCTTTCAATGGTTCCGCTTCGCTACTGTATACTGTCGTTCTTAGATGCTTTTGATTTTTTTTTGTAACGTCCCCTTTTCTGATTATGAGCCAGGAAAAGTTTATCGTAAGTCGCTGTGGGATTTTATCTTGGCCAGTAACAAAAAAGGTTTCTATATTTTATTTGAATAAATTCGACTAAATGGAACGTATTTTGGTTTGAGCACTGGAGTGGAAATGTTCCGAGAACAGTGGCCATTCTTTACGATGATGTGGAGACCAGGTGGAAGTGCTGTACTCTAAATGGGGTTTAACGATGCATAAATAAGCATGCTCCTTAATCTGTCTAGAACATCCAGACAAATTCATTTGTAGGATGCTCAGTACTCCATTAGCGTTGGAACGAAGCTCATTGCAATGCTGCGACCATGATAAATTGTTTGTAATATATACTCCGAGCTATTTACGGAATGTCACTTGTGTAAGGTTATTTCCCAGATGGCTGTTTCTTCAAGGTGGTAACAAGGTTATAGCACTTAAAAGGTTCGAATCACATTTGCCAATCCTCAGCCCATTGAGATAACGTTTCGAGATTTTTTTGTTGTAGAATGTCCTAAAACCAATTAATCGATCAATAAAGCACGCTGTCAACAGCAAAAAGCTTCGTTGTGGAGTTCAAATTCATAGGCAAACAATTCATGTATATCAGGAACATGAGAGGGCCGAGAGCTGTTCCTTGGGGTACACCAGATTGAACTTTGCAGCGAGACGATGACGAATAATTCACCACAACTCTCTGAAGATGGGCGGTAAGAAATAAAAAAGCCATTTCAGTAATTTATCCTTGACTCCGTAGAGATCCAGTTTCTTCAAGAGTTTTTCATGAGGCACGCTATAAAAGCCTTAAAAAAATCTGAGAGGATGACATCAGTTTGACCATGGTGATCCAGTGTCTTAGCCCAGTCGTGAACTGTTGATGTAAGATTTCACAGGATAGCCCTTTACGGAAGCCATGCTGATTTTTTATTTAATACAGAGTAGCGTGAAAGATGTTTTGATACACATTTGTAAACAATATTTTCCAAAACCTTGTAAATTGCAGGAGGATGCCTGGGACCCTTGTTGTAAAGTGCCGAGACATTTGCTTTTTTCCATACTTCAGGCATCCGAGGGCTGCTGATAAATGTAATTCAAAATCGGTCCGATTCTTTCAGTACTCTGGCATGTATTTCATCAGGACCAGTAGCCTTGCTTAGATTAAGCTTATCAAGCTGTGCCTTGACTCCAGGAATACTGATACTAATATGTTGCATAAGTGGATCGAGATCAGAACTTAGCGTAGGAATTACATCAAGTTTCTCACTAGTGAATACACTGCTGAACTGCGAATGTAGGGCGTTTGCTTGGGATAAGTCAGAGCTACAGACATCATTCGCAGAAATTAGGGTTGGGACACCACACTGTTCAGTTCTGAGTAATTTGAGATACGACCAAACTCTTTTAACACTGGAGTTGTCAGCAGATGTGTTTAGAAGGCCCCAATGACCTCATTAACATACTTATGATACTCCCTTATATACTGTTATTTCGTTTCTGCCTTTACTTGATCCAGTGTTGTACTTTCTCTCTTTTCTTGGCTTTTTTGTAAAGTTTATCACGACTCTTCATTTTACGCTTGAAGAAGTGATTTACCCAGGGAAGGCGTCTCTTTCCCTTAGACGTTCTGTGTGGAATATTCTGGTTTACTTTTCCTTACATGTTTCTTGAGAAAAACTCCAAGTTTTCGTTTAGAGATTTTAATTGCGGAGAAGACAATAAAGATCGAGTTTTAAAGTTGTTGAGATCTTCCTTTAACTTTTGAAAATTTCGTTTGTAAAATTGATAAATTTTCTTTGGAGGTTTAGATAAGTATTTAGGACATCGATCGACTTCAAATAACACAGCTCCGTGATTACTGACATTAGCAGCAGTGACAATGCTAGGGTTTGACGATAGGTTTAAGTCCAACAATTTTCCTGATAGTGGAGCGGTTATGTGCAGATGTTTTCCAGAATTGTTCCCTTCCAAACTCTCAGGAATAATAAACTTTTTATACCATCAAATATTTGATATAGTGCCACCGCAAAATATTCTCCCCAAGTGAGTTTTTCAACTCTTTCTAATATTGTTGCCATCTTGACCGGAAGTGTTCTTTATTCCGATTAAACTTGTTCTGATTTTGGATTAAATAAGATCTTATTTATTTTGAATTGTTTTTGAACGTCTAATCTTGAAAATGACGGATTGCAAATAAAGTGTTTACCTAGCTAACTGGAAGAATTTTTTTTACTGAACCGGAAGGGAAATTATCTTTTAACCAGACGTTAGCTAATTGTAAGTAGTTACAGAAAATAAAACCACTATTTTTAAGCTGTGGTGTTTCATTTTTACTATTTACACATTAGCTGGAAAAATGTGCCATGTGCCCAGAATGCTTCTTTGTATTAGAATGCAAACTGTACATTAACCAGAATGCTTTATATCGGCTAACATGAGATCTGCCATCTTGGTTCAGATCTGGCATAATTTCTACTGCTCGCGATAACTGTACCTTTAGCTTAGTGTGTTGTTTACAGAAAAAAAAAACATGACCAACCTTTCATTTAAAATTGAGTAATTATGATTGGCTTTCGATTTCTAAAACTTGTCTTTACTACCGCTTAAAATGACTGTAAGTACCGACTCGATGGCATACAATTGTCAGAGAGCAATTAAGTGCGATACACAATTAACGTTTTGTTTGAATTTTCAGTAAAGCCATTTATTAGAGACAATGAACAAACAAGATTTTAATGACTGGTCACGAAGACTCGAATACAATGAAACCATGTTCAAACAGTAGAAAGAGATTAGCAGACTACCAAAAATTGCACAAATTATATAGTGTATATATAAAAAGGGAATTTTTAACTTGTTGGACATGCAATTAAGTTTTATACAATGTTATCATTAGCTGCAACCTCTTCCGGATATAGCTTGAATATCTAGAGGCAAATTGCGATAATAATAACAGTTGCCTTAATGCAATTATACAAAGATAACCTGAAAAATGTATATTTGATGGTGTAAGCAAGTGTGTATGCGTGCGAAGATGAAATTGCCGACTTTCTCTCTCTTGACAAAGTCGCAAAGAAAGGTATCTACTTTTTGTATCTATGTTTTTCGCGATAGTTACAAGGAAAATTACAATGTCCTACATCGAATCCTGAGGAAAAGAGCAGTGTGAATCATTCATTTCTGAGCGTCTGGTAGAGAAGAAGCCTCTAACTGACCCGATAAAGAGGAACAAGCTTAGTTTCTTCACCACGTCTTTCCAGAAAGCAACCCAACAGCCATCAGTGAAAAGAGACTGTTCTTTGTTTTCCAGGATGTAGACCAGAAACGATAATCTTGATGAAAATTTCAAACATGAGAACCAGGGCTACCCACCATCGTTATCAGATCAGGGAAATTTACGCCTTCCAAAGAAAGATTCGGAGCTGACGAAATGTCTTCAAGCGCTTACTGTGCCACAAAGTCAAATGCCAAGAAATGTAAACGTTGTCATTATCGATTGGGCAGCAGAGGTTAACATGGTCAAACCTGGAAATGAACGAACTTTCTCCGAGTATGCTGCACGTTCTTTCATTCCATACATTAGAGCGCAACTTTCCCACGTCACTCGAATGAATATTGTGTGGGATGACTACCTAGAGAATAGTTTGAAAGCCACGACTCGAGGCAAGCGTGGTTTTGGTGTATGGCAACGTTTAGCGCCTGTCAACAAGCTCCACGAAACTGTAAGGAATTCCTACGAGTTAACCAGAACAAGTAGGAATTGTTCAAGTATCTTGCTGAGTGTGTAACCTCGATTGATGCCGAGAAGCAAGTTATTTCTACTCATGGCAAGCAAGTATCATACCAATCCCGTAAAATCGGATGATTGGCTGAAGAAGCTGATACTAAAATGTTTCTCCATGCGGTAGATGCAGTACAAAGTGGCTTCAATAAGATCCTCTTGCGCACTTTTGATACTGATGTTTTCATTTTGGCCGTGGTCTTTTTAGAGAAGTAGGAAGATTTTCAGGGTGACGAAAAACAATTAAACTTTGGGTCGGGTTTGGCACTGGTGCACATCTTCGTTATATTGCAGCCCATGATGTCTCCAATAAGCTGAAACCTCAAGTTCCAAAAGCACATTTTTTCATGCATTCACGGGATGCGACACCGTGTCCTGTTTTATGCAAAAGGAAAGAAGACAGCAGTGGACACGTGGAACTCTTTTCCTAAGGTAACCATCGCCTTTCTTTCATTGAGAAATACACCTCCTGTGGCAACATGGCAACTTTGGAACGCTTCGTGGTTTTGCTGTACTATACGACAAGTACACAAACTGCAGTCAATGATGCTAGGAAGCAGCTGTTTGTAAAGAAGGAAAGACAGTTTGATGCCATTCCACTTACCAGGGCAGCCTTGTTAGATCATGCCAAACGTGCTGTTTTGCAAGCCGAATACATCTGAGGACAAGCTCTGATTCCAAGCCCTACACACTGGCAAATCCACAAGACTGGGGTTGGAACTTATATGGTGGTTTTAGGAGGCCATATGGGACAGCACTACCGAATGTGATGCGTTCTTGTCAAGAACTTGTGCGATGCGGCTGCAAGATGGGTTACCGACGGCAATGTTCGTGCGTGAAGGCTTCTTTATGCTGCACTGCACTCTGCAAGTGTCCCGATGAGTGTGACAACAGATGAAAGGTTGCAAGTTTTGGTTCAAGCATTTGCAGCAATCTATTCTACATGGATGTTTAAGTTACAAAGGTAGGATTGCCAAATATCACAGGCAATGACGTTAAAGGCAATGTAATTGTTACAAAATGGCAAAGGAAGGAAGTTTGCAAGAGATAAAAGGGTAATTTAGCGATTTATTCACAACTTCCGGTTTAGTTTGGCGGCCATTTTGAATAATTAATCAGTTTTTGCCATTCCTGAGTTTCGTATTTTAAAATTAAATACTTTAAAATTTAAATAATTTTAAATACTCAAACTAGATTCATTTACCCATTTAACGCCTGTTTTTTGAAAAAAAATGTGTAAATATTTGTTATTTTCTGTACAGTTCAAATTCCACTGTTCAAGATGACGGCCATTTTGAAACACCCTCTTAATTCAGCTCAGATGAAGTTTTCGCGGTGGCACTATATCAGATATTTATCGACACATTTAAAACTACCTTTGCACCAAATTTCGTGCTTTTAACAGAAAGTGAACAATTTCAGCACTTATCCGCTCCACTATGACAAAGGACGAGTTGCGAATTTAAATGTTGGCGAAATCTATATTTTAACACTGTTTGATATAGCATCATTAGCTCTGTTAGCATCGATCATCAGCTCGACAGTTCTCCAAATCTTCACATATTATCACTTGAGAAAAGTGGCCAAGCTTATTAAAAAGTGAACTGATAGAGTCGTAAAACTGCCAATATTTTTTTTTTTTTGCGAACTGTAAGGAGATCCATGTCGATGACATGGATGTTTAACTGACTGCAAAACTAATGTATATAAAATTAATGTAAATTTAGATGGCTCTGTCCTGATAAAATGATTCTTGCATGATACCTGGTAAGCAGTACTCTCGGGATTACCAAGTTACAGGCAGAGTTTTCCTACAATGTTCTTTTTTTCTGACACGATTTCTTATAGGGTTTACTACAAGCTCGATGCAAATTCAGAACAAGTTTAGCACAAATTCGAAAAATCAGCATTACGTTGTACGTATATAGAGTGGAAAAGTTCTGGTAGTACCAGCAAATAATACATCATCCTAGTTTTCTGAGTACGAATGTAAACTCTTAGTCACACTGAAATTGAAATTGAAATTGAAAAGATTGACAATGTATTTTTTACAATGTAACACGGTAAAACTAATAATAAGAATACGATAAAGTAACGAATGTAATATATATATGATCAAGAAAATGTGTTATAATTCTAGGTAAAAATTCATCTTTTCGATACTACTTGATAATTTTAAGTTCTATACATCAGTGACTTAAACGTCAGCATTTACGAAAATTCTAAAGATTATAACTAGTTGAAATTAGTTAAACTCGGATTCTTCTTAACTTGCTCAGAAGGTTTTGCAGAACGTTACTACAACCAGTGCATTTCTAACATTTAGTATTTTCATTTGATTTTTTTTCAACACAGTTGGTAGGTACACGGTCATATTGTTATAAAGACAAAGTCGACTTGTTGTTACTTTTAGGAGGAATATTCAGAAGAGGTCATTAGATGGAAGGAGATCTGGTTTGTTGAGAACCAACCGTGTCTTGATGTTCTGGCACGTCCTCCAAATGGCATCCTACAGATCTTAACAGACGAAAGCAGTTTACGTAAGGTACGAAAGAGCCGGAATATGGTACGAAAGATACCGAATTTAAATTTTAAACAAAATTAAAACATGTAGAACCTATTACAGCAGAACTAATTATAAACATGTTTTCTCTGTCCAAAGTTTGCGGCCCGGCTCAATTTTAATTGCTTTATAAAATAGTTTATTTTATAATCGTTACATTTTTTATCAACAAGAACAACATCGATGTTTTAGACTAAATGTTTTTTCTTAGCGGAGTTCCGACTAGCCATGATTTCAATTTCTGTTTTTTTTATTGTATCTAAATTCAGTTCAGCTTGCATGAATTCCAAAACCGGTCAATCATTTTTGATAACATACGTCAAAATAGTTTGAAGATGGAGATACTGAGAAATGATTTTTGCTGAAAAATTTTTAATTTGATTCCAAATTTATTGGAACGCGATTTTTGGAATTATTATTTAGACCGTGCCAGATTTTGTGGCGAGAGGAAAAAACCACATTTCGTTAAAAGTTTTTTATTGCGAGCAATGTAAATTTTTTTTGAGAAAAAAAGACTAAAGTAACACAATTTGTGTACATATAGGAAAACATTTACTTGAATATTGCAAGAACCAAAGTTTCATTTGAAAATCAAGTCTTGTTTTGGTTTGAAAGCTAGCTTTACAGACAAGCTTTTGCTATTCAAAATAAGATTTGATTGCGGTCTTTTGCAAAACTATGATATTATTCTCAAACACAGGGATCGGACAATTCATTTCTGGAGAAATGTCATCACATCCATAAACATGGGAAATGTTACGAGAAACCTAGTGGTCGTAAACTGGAATTTGCGATTCACCACTATGCGGGAACTGTTTGGTACAAGGTATGAATCACCACACAGTGACCAGTTATAGGACAGTAGAAACCAGGTTCCTAATTTACAGAAAACATCCAGAAGGCACGTTAGGATTGATTGTGGCACTTTACATCACTGAAAGTTCTTCTTGAATATTTTTTATTTTAACATAAATAATGATAGAAGTTTCTCCTTAAAAACACCGTATTTGGTATAGATGCATGAAAGGCAGTTACTATTTAAGGTTAGTGATTTTAAGGGTAAAACAAACCACGAACGGAAAGTCACTACACTTTTAATATGCAATCTGAGTTTCATTGCATTACAAAGCGCGATACATGACTTAACAAACTTGAAACAAGAGTTTAGAAAAAATAAGAATCTTTAAATCAAATAATTACCTAATTAAGCGGATGACGCAAGTTTAAATAGGATAAAATAGAAAGCACAAGTAGCTGTATATGAAGAGTGATTACTTTTAAAAAATAAAGGGAAAAGGATAATTTTCGTGAGCAAGTAGCAAAGGCAGTTAATGAATTTGTCAAAACTGAAACATAAATTGTAAAAGAAATTGAACAAATTACCTTGAGTTAGAGTTTATCAGCATTCCTTTGGGAAGTAATGGCCATGTTTTACTGAAGGAATGATTAGAACAACTAAACCAATATTTGAAGTGCTTTCACACGTTTTCGTCGTCGATTAAAAACGTTACCATCTTTTGAAAAAAGTAAAGAATCTGCATATTTTTGCTTCAAAGTGTTCGCCACCATAAAACAAACCAATTTCCACAATTGTAAATCCGATGTTCCGTAAATCAAAGGGTTGAAATCCATTTCATCATCATCATCATCAATCCAGTTTTGATCCGGTTTTATCCCCGTAAACGAGGGTGGCCGGATTTACCCCACTC
>JANCMA020021553.1:0-27878 GCA_024336925.2 Zoanthus solanderi
ATAGACTTGAACGGAAATAAATCAGTTATTTAAAATTTTGGAAACAGTGGAATTTCATTCTATCTTCTCTTCAATAAAAATATATTGGTTTATTTACGCTTGTTCGAAGGTTGAAACAAATCAAAAACAAAAGTAACAATAACATAAGTATGATTCTTGGGTTTCTTCAGTCTGAGAAGTGTGAAAAACATGAGAGGCAAACTTTATATACTTAATGACTGCTCCCTCAGGAAAAATCGGTTTTGTTTCCCTAGAATCTCAATGTTTTCCCGAGACGAAGTCGAGCCGGGGAAACATTTAGATTTGAGGGAAACAAAACAGATGTTTCCCGAGGGAGCAGTCATTAAGTGGTTTGATATATAGCAAAAACAAAATAAACCACAATTATTATTATCAAAACAAAACAAATTTACTACAACTACAAGAATGAGAGTGGACATACAAACGTATAGCAGTCCTTGTGACGTTTTGAGTGTTTATGAAGCCTTTTTCTACAAGAAGTTCTCCAATTTCATATTTAGTAAGATGAGTTCCTTTGGGGGCTCCATTTTTCTTTTTGAATGAAAACACTCAAAACTTTCAGTTCCCGCGACCACCATTTTCCCGCCGAATTTTCCCGCTCTAAAACGTGACAGCGCATCAGCAATGTTCACCGGTTGGTCAACAATTTTCGAGATGTTGACCAGCGGGAAACATTAGATTTGAACTCATCCACGTGACCTTGATTTAACCAATGAGAGCGCGCATTCGAATCGAAAATGAATATTTGGCTATTGCTTGTATTGCTATTACGGAAATTGTTTTGCTCAAGTTACTTACACTAAGAGAAGCATTATGCAAATACGAAGAAACTATAACAAATCTGATTTGGGGAATGATAGAAAATTGCTTTATTATTGGACATAAATATTAAATTATTATATGAAAACTTGTAGGAATATCAAATAACAGAAAAATTGAAAATAAAGAAAATTGAATTTGCAATTTTTTTGACAGACAAAAACAAAAAGTTATGAAGAAGGAAATGTTTCTTTTCAGCTCTGCATAATATTTCTGAACA
Source organism: Zoanthus solanderi (assembly GCA_024336925.2). NCBI lineage: Eukaryota > Metazoa > Cnidaria > Anthozoa > Zoantharia > Zoanthidae > Zoanthus > Zoanthus solanderi. The sequence goes on from JANCMA020021553.1 coordinate 1,061, forward strand.
GAAAGTTTTGGTTGTAAGTTTCGATAGAATCGACATATGGCATGGTGACCTGTATCACGAATGGATTGAGAAATATTTTACATTTATCATGAATATATCTGTAGGCAGAATATGGAGATTGAGAAGTCAAGTGTGTGACCAACCAAAATCTGACCTACTTAGCATACCATTTAGTATACTTGTTTTATTAATTAAATTGGGTTGTTCTCATTGTGTGTCCATTGTGTTATCTAGTTTAACACATTCTTCACAGACAAATTTTATTAATTTGGACAAATGCGACCCCTTCTTGATTTTCAACATCATTTCTTGGGCCCAGTTCTTCATTGGGTACTCGGAAATTTTTAATCAAGGAGGGGAATAAGTGTGATTCAGGCTCTATTCGTCTTCACGAAAAACTGTTTCCTAATCTTTGGTGGGTCCCAGTCGAAATACTTACAGTCAGTGGATGGAGATTCTTTTGATCGACGAGTGTGGCATCTTGTGTAAATTAGAACAACACAGAGGATGATCAGAACAAATGATTCGCCAATCAGCAACCCGGTGAAAAGTTTTGTTCTTGAATTACTGGTGTCTGAAATAAACAGGAAACATACATTTTACTCAGAAATCGACGACTTTTAATTCCTGGCAAATTCTCTCAGCAAAAGACAAACGGTCGAGACTCTATCATGCTCAAGAAGTTTTTGTTGTCACTGATTTCAAATAAAATATAATGAAACAACCTGCGTTTATTTAGCAAAATGAATATTTGTGATCACAAATCAGTAATCACGAAGTTAGCCTTAACTTTTGAACAACTGTAATCATTCAATTTAAAAGCTTGTAGGTCAAAGAAAACGTCTTTATTTAAAAAAAAATCAGAATTTGCTAATTTTTCTATTGACTTTAGCAAATGTGGTAAAAACCTCTGTTCACAGCTCGGCTAATTTTTTTAGTAATTTCAATTGTTTTACAAAACTTAAAAAATAAAAGAAAACATACTGCTTACAGTAGTAATAGTAGTTGTAGTATACACAATTTTAGTGTGTTTCTATTCTTGATCTAAAATCAGGAATTTCTGTAATCTGTTTGTTTTCAAAATTCAATAACACCACAAGGAATTAACTTTGGTAAACTTGGATACATTTTAACATTCAACGTCTCATGAGTCAATTTTATAGCTTTCCCACAAATACTAACCGCTCGGTCGCCGGCCCGTGTCGGGCTGTACGTTAATGGTTGGGTGAACAGTGTTCGCTAAACATGAGCACGTTTTCGCATCAAAAACTCTGCCTTTGCGTTGACATCTTTTAGCTTTCGGGCCCTTACTACAATCCGGGACACATCGGCAGGCTTCTTTGCTCCATTTCTGAAGATAAAAAATTACACAACGTCAGACTTTCCTTCAAATTTTATGTAAATGCAAATTATTTTACCTTGACGGTCGCTATCCATAATAAATGTCATAAAGACCATAAATATCATATCGGTTATATCTTTTGATACGGTTAACTTACTGATAACATTTAAAACAAGAAAAAAGACATAAACATCGCATTCCTCTGAAAATGTTTTTAAAGTCTGTGCATATATACTTTTTAGACTTATATCAATATATTACGAGGCTTAGGGGAAAGCAAAAAAAAATGTTCTTTTGTCATTATCTACTGGTATTTCTTTTGTTTTATTCCCTTAATGCTCGGACCCAAGTTGAATTTTGATATATCGAAATTTGTCTATTCTAAATGATAAATAATGCAATTAGTGATGGTTGTTGAATAAACAAAACTAATAAGAGTTTTCTAGTGGTGCAGTAAAACGTGATGAAAGATTTATTCTCACCTCCCTTATTCCACAAGTTTCCGGTGGTTTTGCACACTCGCATCCACAAGTTCCTCGGTTCCATTTGTGATCAACGGGACAGCTTCCTGCAGGTGGATCACTATTGTTGAACAAACATTCACATTTACAATTTCCTTCGTTCCAAATTTGGTACTTGGGATTACAATCTTCTGGTTTAGCAACACAGCTATGTCCGCATTTGGTGTGGTTTCTTTCTTTTATTTTTTTTGTTTGACCAAGACTTTGTATATATACATGAATTTCTACTTCATTGTATTCGGTGGCGACGCATTCGCGGATCGTAGGCTGCGAGGTTCCGCACGATCCACCGCAACGATGAAGCATTACAAAATAAGGAAAGAAGCGATAAGTTGGATGATCCAATGCTACCAGAGTTGGTCTGGCTCGACAGTACTCGTTGTCCAAACTAACTGTTCCTGTATATGTGTAATTTAGCCACAGGTAATTAAAACTTTAGAAATCACAATGAACGAAAATTGACACTACTTCAAGAAAAAACAACAGGCCATTAAATCCCATTGCTTGCGCAATAACCTTAATTGATATCGGATTAGCGCTTTCATCATCTCGTCGACATCATATTCATACTCATATTTTGTACACAAGGCAAAATTCAATTATGTTTATGGACGAAACAATAGCTTGGAGAAAAAGAAATACTTAGCAGTACAAACGCTTCTCAGTAATTCAAGTAAGAACTAATGCTAAATCAACTTCTCTAGTTTATTTGTTTTTTTAGTGTTTGTGTTAGTTCCGTTATTTCGTTCAAAAGTGCTATATATATTTTAGAGGAAGTCTTAACGTTGTTTTTAAGAAAACTTTTTCTAGGTAATATATATGTTAGAGGAAGTCTTTACGTTTTTTTTAGGTTGTTTTTGGCAGAGATTAATTTTCAACTTAAGAAAAAGTTAAAAGGAGCTGAAAAAGAAAACAAATATTTTTTACTTTTTAAAATAATGTTATTCAAGACAAACGACTTTAAAAAAACATATCTTCCTATCATTTAAACTTTAGCTATAAGTGAACTTTAAAAGGGTACATTAGTCAATCGTTAAGTGAGGCGTCATAATGGGACTATAGCTTGCTATTATGCTGTGTGGTCTTTTGATGTACATATTCGGACATACAAAACGTTGCTTAACGCCACGCAAAGAAGCAAACAAAAGATTTTAAAAGCCTTATTATCATATAACCTACCTTCACACAATAAGCATGTGATCACGACAAAAATTAATGAGTTGATAAATAAACTTTCCATCTCCTGAACTCTTGAAATATCTAAAAACTGTAGTAATGCTTTTTAGTTCGAGAGTATGAGACCTGAAAACAAAAAGGAACAGAGAAGAAATTTGAGATGTAAGTTTTAAAATACGGTTTTTGACTGTGAAATGAGCGTGAAATATGGTTCATCTGGTCAACTGTATTTCATAAATTATGCATCTAAACACACACTTCTCCTAAGCTGACACATATTTTAACTTACTAAGCCTCAAGAGTGAATTTAATTGTTTGGATGACTTGGCATAACTTGGAAAGTCAAATCTGCCAATAGCTGACAAATAGAAAAGTCAAAACATACCTTTGACTCACTGAGTGCTAAATAACGATTTCACTTTCGATTTGATTAAGCAACACAAAGTAAACCTTTGGTAATCTCCAAGATTTTGGGGACTTAATTACCTGACTAGAATAGAAAGAGGTCGAACTACAACGACTGCAAGAGATGGATACCAGAGTTCCAATTCAATTCCAAATAACAGCTACAAAACTAGGAGCCCCCAAGTCAACTTGTAAACAGCCAATGAATTGCGCAAGTAATAAAATACAAGAATCTAACCTTTTTACGGGTCACTAAAGCTCGTATATGCTCACGCTACTTCGTCCAAGTTCCTTGGTTCGTATTGAATAAATGAACCAAAAAGTTGGATTTTAAGCTCTTTGTTAGTTTCCTTCGTATGTCAACGGAAATGAACGAACGCGTGATCAAGACTCTAGCCCCCACTCCTTGATAGGGCAATATCTGTTGATTTCCGTCATTGAAGAGTGACGTAATAAGGCAACGAACTGTTGATATTTTTGTAATTATGTTTTTTAAGATACGGGACAGTCCCTGACATGACAAAAAGAGAAACATAGACATAACTAAACATAAAATACTTCCGCAAAATCGTTAACATCGTGTTTATCATCTCTCCGTTAAGAAGAAGCTACAATGGTTCCAAATATGATGCGAATTTCACGCTTAACTGGCCGTCAGCGACAAATATTCTAGAAGCGTATTATATTGAAGTCCGAAAGAAATTTAAAATGCTAAAAGGATTGCCAATAATTATTTTTTATTATTAATTGCTGTTATAGTTTCTTTCATAAATCTTAAATATTTATCCAATAAAGAAAATATGTTGCACAAACTTCATTTCAGAGTAATTTAATGACTTCATAACATGACAGTACGATATATGTTTGACTATGAGCGGTTCAACTGGGGAAAACGTTTAAGACAGTGGCGCGTTTATTTCATTCATTATAAATGTCAAGCGCCGAGTTTCTTTGCTTTGTTCTTTTACTTTTTAGATTGTTTCTCGTAAATTTAACCTTTTTTCACAATCTACTAAACAAACGTTAACTCAAATTTTAACCAACTATGCAACGTTTCAAGAGTAAGTGAAGTGGTTCATGCGTTCCGATCTGAAGTAACGGCGACTGAATGAAACAACTCAACAAACTTACATAATTGTGCGGCGTCATTAAACTAGCGTTGTTCAACAAGCCACATGTAGGGTGTGTCGAAAAAATCCTGTTAACTGTTTTTATCCAGATATTTAGCCCTAGTTAATTCTCACGGTGAAATCCCATAAGAGACCATTTCTTTTTGTCAGTCTTGGAAGATAGCTTCATTCGAACCCTTTCAGCAAATTCAAAAGATGAAAGTTTTGTAGCAGCTTTCAACAACTGTAATTTCCAAACAATAATACAATAATCTAGAACAAATCAAAAAGAGATAGAAATAAGTACCGAATTGGTTTTACTAAAATCAGAAAAATAGAACATCGTCTTACTTTGATTATTCACTACTTGTCAAGTAAAAAAAAACAACAAAGATCTTTGTTTTTTACTATTTAACTTAGGGCTCGTAGCATGCAAGAAATTTAACTCTTAACCAACAACTAGGGTGATATTTGAAAAGTTTATTGTTTCATCATTTTCATCACTGTAATTGAATTTGATTGATTATCTGAGTTTAATTGAAAATTCTTCGATATACAGCATTGTCGGAGTTAAAACTTGAGCAATCTGCAACTTAAAATCAAGTATAATCTTTAAAAAGAAAAGGAGTTAAAAATAAGTTATATTATTTTAATGTAAGGTATTTCCGACAGAGGTCGATGGCTTTGCTTGCCTCAATGAAGACCTGCTGTCTTCTCATTTATGCAATTGGACAATATCTCATTTCAAATCCTACTATATAAAGCTACATTTTTATGGAAAACGCCTTGCTTTTGCCTTCGATACACAATCATGGACAAAATTATAATTGGTTCACCATTTTTGTTCATTAGTACAAAAAATATTCAGTATTTGGAGAAGAGTAAAAAAGGCGGGAAACATGATGCGCATTTGCGGTGTTAGGTATGTCGCCGGTCAGGAAAAGGAACAAAGCTCAAAATTTAGTCGAGTAAGGAAAATTGTGTGGTCGATGTTGTTATAATTGGGGAACTATTTTAATAAGTGACTCAATAACTCTGTCTCTCGATAATAAGATAGTACTGTAAATTGTTCTGGAAACCATATATGTTTTACGTCTATCTTATAGACCCTATGAAAAACCGGCGGCGACTTTGATATACTATATCTGCATTCAAAATAGCCTTACTAGCCTCGTTTGTGGTAAGATTTTTTTTTAGAAAGTTTAGCTCAAGAACGAGCCTAGTAAGCTAATTTGAATGTGGACGAAAGAATATTAAAACCGCAGCCATTTTTGCATAGGGTCTATTCAAAAATAAAAAGGCAAAATGGAGCAACTTTACAAATTCCCAGGTAATCATCCGGGGGATGATTAAGAAAATTCCACGAAGTTATTTGGGTTAATTAACAAGATGTAGAAGGGGTTCCCATGACCCTGTTATTCGAGAAAAAAAAATTGAAATGTATATAAACTCGTGCATGACGTTTGCATTAGAATTAAATTTTTTTTTACGGTGTAGAATTTACATTTTTATTACTAAATTGTTTCTTTAGAAACACCGACGCAGCTCAAACTAGTTTACCGCTAGTTAATTTTCTATATTAGAATTTAATGTTTTAAAAATGAATAAAAAGTTAGCGAAGTAGACTTACGTTTTTGCTAACACAAAAGAGCTCAACAAGTCAATTTATATTAGTTTTCATTCATTGTGCTTTTTTGGTAATATGCTTACAAGACATCCTGACCAGTTTTTGAACTGAGCTTTTGAATTTACAGCAGAGGACTTAATAAGCTCAGTATTCAGGTATATAGAAATGACGCTGTGTTTTCCTTTTCTAGGGCTAAAACGCTTACCTTAAGACTGGCACTTCAAAAGTAATTTTTAAAAACGTTAGGAAACATTTAAAAGTTCTTTTATGATAGATAAAAATTCTTTACTCCTAAAATTTTCACTTGAACCAAAAATAAAATGCTGACTTGATCAACTTCCTTTCAGCAGAACAGTAGTGTATAGCGTTTCAGAACAATCTCTTTTAAGTGATGACATTTCTAAAAACGGGTCAGAAAGATCTGTAAACAATTCATCTGATTAGTCTTATCTTTACAAAATACTTATTGAACAGTTAATTAAATAATTCTTGCATGAATGGCTGTGTAGGCAAAACATGTGGTTTGCACCAACTTTAAATTGAAAAGTTTGATCATCGTCATAAAGAAAGCAAAAGTTTCCAGCCCTTAGTCAAAACAACTGAGTTACCGAGTCGCTTTATCAAAGGGATATGAATGAAACAAGTTTAAAAGCTGCTTATAGATGAAAAAACCCAAAACTTGCAGGAACGTGTAAAAATTCCTATATAGCGCTCTGTAATTACATGCAAAATTAAATTACGTTGTGCTTTCAGCTTGGGTCGCAACACCAACAGTCACAGAAGACAATAAATAATTTCTTTCGCTTTGTCATTACACTGCAAAATATTTAAAAGAACTGTACTTGTTTGCCAAAACAATGCTGACTGGTGGAAACAGATTCACGTCAGTGTAAATTGAATAACTAAAGCCGTTAAGGTTGGAATTGTAATAATCATCGCCTTATAGCCCTATATTATAGGTATAGATTAAATATTTCAAGCGTTATTGCTTTAATTTGCCAGAGTCAACTAATTTGCTTTGACAAAGGCTGCTAGCATTCTTCGAAACGTTAGCATCTTGACTAATTCAGGCAATAATAAATAACATTTCAACGTTGACCTGTTTTAGTTAACCGATCTAAAAGAAAAAAAGTTCAGAACATGCAAACAATAAGCGAATTTTGCGAAAAGAAATTAGAGAAATCATTTTTTGGCACAGCCTCACAAATATGAAAGTCTGGCAATGTTGAAAATGGTTTATTGATAGCAAAAAATAACGATTTTCAGACCCTGATAAATATAACAAAGAACACAAAACTATTAGGTATCGTTTTTGAAATACTTTGGAATGTTTTAATGCCTATTCTTATTTCGGCCATGCAATTTGAACAGCGGCTTTTTCCTGTCTTAAAACTGAATTACTAATAAACGATTTCATGCAATTCATGTTTCAGTTTGTATAGCAATTTTTCATTCAAATTTCCACCCGTTTGCCCGCCTGTAGTTTCACTGTTCTTTCTGTTAATAACTTAATTTAACATATTTTAACTGAAAGATATCTTAGCCAAAGTAGATAGTTTTTTTATTTCCTTTTTTCAATTAACATTGCAACTGCTCTCAGTCAGAACTCAGGTATACTAAAATAAATATCGCAATATAAAAAGCTTTCATCTAATACCTAGTTACATAACTGATAAATATAAGATTTCTATGTTCTATTTTACAATCGTGTAATTATGGCGTAGACTTGATCTTTCGAATCAGTCGGCCATTTGATACTAACATCATTAAAGCGAAAACTATATGCATATTTAAACGGTTCAGTGTTTTCTTCAAACGAGATAAATATTGTACAGTCTGTATTCTATTTTTAAAACACATCAAATACACCAAACACAATATAATGCGCTTGTTATATGCACCTTCCAAATGTGTAAACGATATGCGACTCATACTTAACTGAAGTTTTATTTCAGAGCAAAAAGCTATTTTTGGATGATAATTTCTGTCGACATAGCTTTTTCCTTTGCGACAAAGTTCTTTCTAATACGGAATAGCGGCCCACATTTTATGGAATTTAAAACATGAAGTCAACATTGAAATAAAAATTCGGACTTTAATACTAAAATCGTAATCAAAATGGTATTTTAGTAACTTAAAAAATATTTTATCAATATTGTGTTGATATTATTTTTATTCAAATCCTACAGTCAGAAAAGCAATAATAAAGAAATTATGTTATATTATTTTTTTAAAATCTCTTTCGCCCCAGTGGGGCCCGGGGCTGAAACAATGTCTTTCCCCCCATTGACAAGGGTCTTGTCTTTCGCCACTGGTTGTGGCTGCATGTCAAATCTAACTCCTTCAGTTCGATTTTCAACTGTTAGTTTCTCCAAGTTGTTTAATAAAATGGATAACAAATAATATAATAATGATTAGAAATAATATATTTATTCAAACCCCTTGCAACTAGAAGTTGAATTACGAGTGGAGTAAGCTTAATTGCTGATGTACAGTTAAACAATTGAAAATTATTAAGGTGAAAAATCATTTACTAATCACTCATTCGCTCTACAGTCCAATTTGATTGAACTGAAGTAAAGTGCAGTAGTCAGACTGAAAAACTCAATATTTGCTCCATTGGTGGAATGACATTCGGGTTTAGAATTTCATTGGAATCGATAACTGTAACCAAACTATCAGTTTTTACAAAGGTTGCTTTTATATATATGATATATATAAATCTAATATGTTATCATGAAATTACTAGGTAGTACTTCCGAAAACAGCAGTGAACAGCTTCTTTTAAAGGTAGAATGAAGCGCAAATTAGTTGTCGTTTACACGCTTTTTCTCTTATAAGAACCAGTAACTTTCTGCTGAGGCCGGGCTGTTCTTAACTTTGGCGATTTCAGCCTTAAATTGTTCTTAAATTGTTCTTATTTCTTGATATTTTCAAACAGCTCTAAATTTGCCGTAACGGAGTAGCTATACCATAATATTGTTGCAAAACAAAACGTTTTATCATATAGTATCGTACATCAAGTCTTTGTTACCGTTTTCGCCAATTTCGGCTGATTTTAAAAATGAAGAAAGCAGTTAGAAATGTTATTATGAACTTGCATGTACATCTCAATCTGTGTACAAGAAGTAAATAAAATCCTTAAATTTGTCTGATGAAAATTTCAGCCTGGTGATTGTTTTTAGCTTGTCAGTCTTAAGTTTTGGGCAAATCTCAGCCTTGGTATTCTTATAAAGTTTGTTCTTATTAAAAAAAGCGTGTATGAGGAAAGGTTTACCAGATTATGATAAAACGTAACTGAGTACCAATGCCTTTCAGTGGACCTTTTAATAAGTAAGGTTTCAGTAAACATTGAAATAAGTTACTTTAACTCCATCAATTCTTCTAGAATAAATTCTTTGCCAGACTATAATAGTTTCAGTGATGGCTGTAATATATACAAAGTTTTGAAAGTTTTCTAAGTTAAAACTGCTAAACGTCAAATTTTCATTTTGGCACACTGAAGACAGTTTTTAAAATAACATTCACATGACTAAAGAAACTTTGTTCAAAGTTTGTCGTTGGGAAAAACCCGTCCTAACATTAAATTTCGTCGCTTTCTTTTTTAGTTGGCGCCCATTGATAATAAACCACGTGCGTGCGTTTTTTCACTAGCTCGTGACCAATCGTAAACATTGTTTGACCTCTAGTAATCTTTGCATGACGCAGTATGAATGATTTTCTATTTCGCTTTCAACATGTGCGTGGGTTAAAGTCTGTCGATAAGCGTACTATACATGTTTACAGTGATTTAGATCACTAATTTACGTATAGTCCAAGGTCATGCACGGTTCTTTGCAAGAATAAGAAAACGCAATAAACAAATTTTCATAGCAAAATGTTATTTTAATGAAATTGTGCCAACCCAGAATGACGTTTGCTTGTTTTCGTAACTTCCTACATCTGTTTTCGTGAAGTTAATTTAAGATTTTAGTCATAAGCAAAAAACAAAACAAAAAAACAAACGGCGATCGAGAACTTTGGTTCTTTCAATTTTCCGTTAAAAATTTATATAAAAGTTGATTTGTGAAACAGTGTTTAAAGTTCTTAGTTTAACTGGATAATAAAACGGTTTGACTATTAAACACTGAACTAAGATTTAGTAAATCGAATGAGACCTCTGATCTGTCTCTTGGGTTGGGAAAAAATTACAATGCAAAACATTTACTTTTCAATTCTAAAATTCAAGGCTGACAAACTTCCCTAGCATAGTTAAAAAACTTTACTTGGACTTCTAAATGTATTGATTTGAACTGCTAGTAATGTTGGAATCCAGCTCCAAAACCATTAGAAGAGCAAATCATACAGATGAGATTAAACTGCAGTTTGGCCTGTTAATTGCAACTAAGTTTTGATAACTAAAACCTTTTGATCATGCAAAAAGTTTTTTACATAATTTTGATTGCCAAAAAAAAAAAAATTTCTCAAGGACTTGAAAACCAACTCAATCCTCTGGGAGTCTAAGTCGTAAATGTGATTAAACTGTCATTTTATTACTATTGTCACATAGCAAGTCAATTCTTGTTCAGGTCTTTTGTTTTGACCACGCAGACCCTTTGTGTTTTGGCAGAAGCCCATTACCAGGAGCGTGATTGTCCCACACTGGGTGTGGCAATCAGCACAGTCGCAAAAGTGTCTATTTTTAGATTTCCTTTTTCCGCGAAACAAACAAAGGGTGTCGTATCTGACCAATCACAATGTAAGATTTTATTACGTCACTCCAAGAGATCGTGGACCGTGCCAATAGTTTGTCCGCCATATTTTGCGCTTTTGTGGCAGTCATGGTAACTGCTTTTCGCTGGAAATCGGGATCCAAAAATAGACACTTTTGTGACTGTGTTGATGGCAGGATGTACCTTACAATCATACTCCTGTTAATGGGCTCCTGGTAGAATTCAGGTGGCGAAAAATAATTGATCTGCCAAAAATAGGTCCTTATAGGGGAGCGTTCATGCCCAGGTTCCCTGGGCCGTGCCCTGTGAACAGTAAGTTTTCATAATACTAGGTTAACCTGTTTTGTAACCCTAGTTAAAATTAGAATGACTATGGTATATCAAGTTAGGCAAGAAGTGTAAATCGTGCTCCTTTTATTGATAATGTTTGTTCTTTTTCAGCTAAATGTGTAAACCTTCATGATCACAATGACTGCGAACTAGCTGTACAGGGAAAACCGGTACCTTGCACACATCCTTGGCTAGTAACCAACTGCCAGTTATCATGTGGTCTCTGTCCCAGTAAGTTCATATTCTTTTATTCAACCTTTTTTATATAACAAACATAAACACTATGTAAATATATGCACCGCTTCTTAACCGGTTTCTTCTTTCTTTAAGGAGGCAATTGTACACAGACGGAAATGCCTACGGGTAAGTAGAATATCAAAGCATATGTTTTCGTAAACCCTGAAGGTTAATTTAAAACAATTATTCCACGAACAAAAGTTGGATATGCAAGTGATTTATAGCCTACAAGGCATGAAGCGAAACAATTGTTTTATAAAATTTCATTATGTATTGCATGATTTTGGTTAATTGTTAAGTGCTGTACTGAGTTGGAGACGAGAATGTTTACTGACGTTTAAGATTATAGCTCTTCGTCATGAGTGAATGTGTAGAAGATAAATAGAGAGGTGGTTACAAGTGATGCAAAGATTAACAACGCAATAAGAGAGATACATAAGAAACAAACAGAAAAAAAAAAAGCATAGAGATAAAATTAAAAATATTTTCCATTGTGGTAATCAATATAGACAATTAAATATGTTTCTCTGACTGTCTCACGATTCTTGTCGTCGAAAAGACCGCGAAGTTTCGACTGCAACCTGTAATTTTTAATCAGGTGATGCCGATGGAGTAGACTGAATGAGAGATCAACCAACCACAGCAGTGATCACTGAACAAGAGAATGTATATAACAAGTGTTTCTCACAGTCTACCCCATCGCCTGATGAAGACTTGTAGCTTGTATAGTTGAAACGTTGCGGTCTTTTCAATGACAAAAATTGTGAGACAATCGGAGAATATATTTAATTGTTTAAGGACAGAGATGTTTGAGAAAAAAAATTGTTAAAAGTTGAAAAAAGGTCAGGATGGGCAGAAAGTCGATTAAACGCGAAGCTGTGTTCATTTATTCCGTGGGGGATAAAGGACGAAAAACAACTGTTCGAAAGGTCAGTAAATACTCTCCTCTCCAACACAGTTAAAACTTGCAAATTAACCAAATTGTTTCTATCGCGACACCGACGCAGCGTCCATTTATGACATAGATTTTGTAGCTTGGACTGCGAAAAATTTACCTTCAGTGCCTATTTTTCAACGTAGTAGGGGTTTATAAACTGTGATACCGGATATCATCTGATAACTCAGATTAAGCCAACTACAGTAGTAAGAACGTCAGAAATGCGATATTCCAAGAGCACGAATGGAATGCTCGACGGCTTCAACCAGACTCAAATCCGTGATCTTTCATGCAAAAAAAAGAAAGCCGAAAAAAAAAATGTTTCTTTTATCTAGATTTAAACATTTATATAGGGCTCATCCAAAGCTCTAAGTACTTTAGAAGTGATTGCAAATTTCAACAGCTGAAGGTCTTAGAGACAGTCCTCAACAGCGACTCATATATTTAAAATGTAAAAAAATGCTCTGGATGTAACAGATCGCAACACCGTGTTTCTTTTTATTTGTGTCGAGGTCTTCAGCCACTTGATGTAATACTTGAAATACTGGACAGCGGCTATATTCGGCTATTTGATATAAGTGAGAAGCCAAGTCTTGCGTATACAGTCAGAACTTAATAAAATCAAAAGCTTTCACATTTTATGCACGAGCTGGCACAAGTATACGCTCCTAAAGCGTCTTGTTTTTATCTTAATATGTTATGCAACCATTTTTATACTTCAAAATAGAGATTCCTTATCCATTTTTTTATTTTTGAAAAATAATGAATAGTGAGAAATGAAAAAGCTCCCCGTGATTAACGAGAAAGATCGTAGTAACTTTTATGGCCCTAATTACCTACATTGCGTTCCTTATGGTCTGACACGCCATTTTAAATGAAAATATGCGACCTTTTTATATTTAGGGTGACTGTTTCTATATATCTGTTCAATTACGTAGCTGTAACACACCTCGCTATCATATTTTACAAGTAAATTGAACAGATATATAATAACAGGACCGGTCTTAGACTACTGAAGTCTGCTTTTGACGTCACGGACCAGAAAATAAAATGGTAGTTACCAGCCTCTCATCACTCTGTCAAGATGAAGCCAAAAAAGATTTTTCAAAACTTAAAACGCAAGTTACACCATGGAAAAAAATCTTAATTGAATTGCTTCACCATTAGAAAGTTAAGGACATTTTGTACATACAAAAAACCACAACTGATATTTGAATGCCATTACGTTTATCTCCAAAATTTTGTAACTAACGGCTCACAACAGAAATATGAACCGAGGCGTGTATTTTCAAAGTTTTACAGGAGTTATATAGTTGCACACAATTTACATTTTTTACAGGACATTGTTTTATTATTTTTTGTAAACTCCGATCATTTTAACAGATTGGTTGAAACTGAAACAAAAACTAACTTAATTTTCTATTTTAGACTTACCAACACGATCACAAGTCAGCCAGCAACACGTGACATCGAGTCGTGATACTCAAAGCATTTCAACGAGCCCATATGTCAAAGCTACGTCATCACACATTTCTGTGATAAGCAGCCTTCAAACAGAAATTACTCGCCCGTCAGTTTCCTTCAGCACTCATTATTCACCAACTTTATCATCTTTCAACACCTCCACGCCACCGGGAATTGAAGAAACTCCAAGCAACGAAAATGGTTCCAACATCATCACGTCTTTATGTCGGCAAACACAATTGTTGTTGTTCCTCTCTGTTTTTGTTGCTGCTCTGAAAGGCCAGACCATTTTAATTTTTTAAAGCACGTTTTTTTTGAAATTTTTAGAGTCGGTCGGTCCGAAAAACAGTGAAAGCTTTGACAACTTATCGGCCAGCAAGCCAACATTAGTCGAACAGCCATCAAGCAGCAAGAAGATTAACAGAGAAATTTTAAATTCATTGTAAACTCAATAGGCCACAGTGCATACCAAGTGTGTAGTTGATTTGATAATATTTTTGTTATGCTAGTAGATTTATTAGGAACGGAGGTGCCGCGATGCGATGGATAGACCATTTTCGAATTTGCAGCTGCCGCTTTCTACAATGCCAGCGGACTCAATTTGTACAGTTTTAGCCTCTTTATGAAGTTAACTATTTCTAAATACCAATGTAGTTTTACACTATTTATAACTGTTTGTATTGTTGGAGGTGTGACTTGTCACTTTCGCTTAAGATCGTCTTTGTAAACAATCAATCAATCAATCAATCAATCAGTCGATCAATCAATCAATCAATCAGTCAATCAATCAATCAATCATTTATTGTTATTAAATAAACCATTTACAGATATAATATGTATAAATCAGGATTACTATCAGTCGAAACCAACAAACCTCTCACATCAGTCACTAACCATTAAATTGACGTTGAGTATCTACAACTTATTCACAGCTTTCATTGATTTTAATACTCCAGTAACTCAATATTTTAATCATTGAATTTTCAATATATTATTAAATTGTTATCTAAAGTTTTTTTTTCTTTTTTCTAACAATAGATTTCATGTTTTTTGTTTTGTTTTTACGTCTAAAAGAGAACTTCAGTTCTGGAATTAAAACCTTCCTCGTCCATAAATTATCTCTTTAGAAACTAAAGTTTTACTTTCATATTAAGTATCAATACTTAAATTAACGAAATTCTTTTACCCTTCATTAAAGGGCTTAAAAATTTTAACCCAAATCAGATATTTTTTAATTTGCTCGAGGAAATAAAATCCGCAAGATCTTGTTTTAAAATTTTTAAACGTTTCTCTTATGTTATGTAAATGATTTCAGCTAATCTAAACTAGTTATCAGTACAAAAATATTTGTACGCGCTTTGTTACCCAGAAGGCAACTCGGAGCCCTGGAGCTCAGCGTCCTGAAAATATTTGAAAAGCGTTTGATCCCAGCATACATTGCACACCAAGCAACCCGCGGAAGGCAACTCTTTTAACTGATGCCATACCACTAAGTGACACCTCGTCAAAAATGATGATGCGAATATCCGACGTTGACTTTCGCGCTGCTTTTGTTTGAACTCAAGGTCGGTCTGAGAGGCAGCACAACTTGAACCCAAACATTTGTTCGATCCAAAATCGTGTTCCACACCTGGGCCTCGTCTTCGTTTGAGTCATCCCACTCATTGGGACTCGCACCTAGTCCTAATCTTACTCCTCCGAGAAACTCGTCAGAAGATGCTCGGTCGTAATCGTAAATTCCGATTTCCAGTACTCTTTCCTTGAGTTCGGTTTGGGTTAAACTATCATAATGAAATTTGTAGTCCCAGGAGGGGTTGATGCTGTGGTTAATAACTACAGACTTGTGTTTAGTTTTCCCTTTCTTGTCCGGAAGTAGGTAACTGAAAAATATAGCAATGATAATTGTTTTGAATTCTACGGGCGTTTATAAGCAACTGTTTTAGGAGCGATTTCTGAAAACGGAACCACAATAATCGTATTAGGTTTTCAAGTGGCATAGTTTGACCGTTAAAATCTGAATTGATTCTAACAGCTGAGGCTTCACATGTAGAAGACCCGGTATGTACCCGGTGTCGCAGAGGAGGGGGTTACTTAACTACGGGAATAGATATCTGAACAGAAAAACTAGAATGTTGCTAAAAATAAACTCCAAAACAGTTACTGTTCATCAGCAGGATACCTAAATTGTATGCAATTCTACAATTGGTTTCGGCTCCATTAAATCCTGTACCAAATGAAGAACAATTCAGGTGGAGCCTCCCACTAAGTGAGCACAATAATTGAACAACGTTAGTAAAGTAAGGAAACCAACAGATAAAACCGTAAAAACTAGAATTCGCGGCACACGCAACACAACAAAAAGCAACCAGCTCGTACGTGAAATACAACTTCAAAATCAAATATAGAGCGCGCATCACCAAACAAAATCACGGACAAATATAACATTTAAAAGAAAAGGATACAATTTGTCAATAACTTTTCAAACACTCTGCAACTGTCGCTAATCTATTCCTGCACATTTGTTTGTCTTTGAAAAAAATATGCGCAAATCAAGTAAAGAAGTGGCGGGGTATTCTGTAGTTGCTGCTTCAAGACTCCATTTAGAGCAATATTTGAGGCTTCAATTAGCTCAACTGCTTACATAAACGCAAAAATTATTTCACAACCTTAAAAGTAAAACACTGCAAACAAGATATTAAAGTGTATATTAAACATTACTTATCGAATAGTTTTTTTTTTTGAAAAAAATTAATCAGGTGCGTTCGCGTGTAAATGAAGCACGTGGTTTTTTACAATCAACTCTTGATTAAAAAGTTTGATCGTCGCTGTAGGAAAAGCACAAAGTTGAGGTTTCGAGCGATAGCCATTCGTCAGAATAATTGCATAAATTATTGCCAGCTGTGACTGACGTTAAAGAGGGGTCACGTGTCTGATGATTACCAATTGCTGAATGCAAAAGGCAACAGAAAATCGCACAGTTGTTCATTGCCTGGACCTTAATTCTGGGCAGTTAATAAGCTACTTTCACAGTCATGCGCAGTGTGTATATCCCACTGTTTTGGCAGATCACAGGTCTTACAAATAACACGGAATCCTATGTACCTGATAAAACAATGGGAAATAAACTCTGCGCACGATTACGAAAAAACCTTAAAAAGGAAAAAAAAGTATTTTTATCTCGGAAACCGTGATATTTGTAAGACAAAGCAGCAGGATATACACACTGCGCATGACTGCAAAGTGTCTTATAAATACGCACTGGACCTTAAATTAAATTCCTAGTTTAGATTGAATCTAATACTTACCACTTGCAGTAAGGATCTGACATGCCATCTGAGTCCTTTCCAGGCAAGTTTCGGGCTTCAAGAAGATGAATATGCAGTTCTCCTTTGGTAACCGGGCCTTTCTTGGCGATCTTGCGCACTTTATCCGGTGTCATATATTTTAACGCCAAGATGATTTCTGGAGTTTTTGAGGTCCCTTCAGGGCTCTAACATGCAAAAGCAAGAAAATACTTTATATTGAATTGCTTGTGGTATTTTAAAGCTTTTTAATATGACAATACGGCAAAACATCGTTACACATCAACTTCGGAACCTGGACAACAAATGAAAATATACGATCTATTTTTTCTTTTCGTGATGAAAACGCCATTTAAGAGGCAATCTGGCCTGATAATAAAGACTAACCGAGTTAGAACAAAATGTTTTGTTTCCAACATCGTCAGTTCAAATGAAAATTATTAACTATAGACCCTACACAAAAATGGCGGCAATTTTGATATTAGCCAAACTAGCCATATTCTTTTGAAAATTTAACCCAAAAACGAGGCTAGTAGGGCTAATGTGAATATTAAAGAATCGAATATTAAAATCGCCGCCATTTTTGCATAGGGTCTATAAGATATTATAATCGACCCATTGACTTTTTTGCGCTCTTACTGGGTAAAATGCATCACGTGATTCAAAATTGTAGATCGGTTATCAGGCAATATACCCCTTCCGATTTGATACCCGTCTTCCCATTTTGTCCGCCATTTGTAAACAAAACAAATTAATATTTTGAAAATTCAACATTTTAATGGAAAATCAAGAAAAATGTTTTGCTAAAACTAGCAGTGAATTTATATAAAGCCTTGTTTCCAGAGCTGTGTCACTGTGTCAGGAAATTTAAAAAAAAACACGAATTATTCCGTCCATGTCTTTAAAGGTTTGGCTGAGTTCACACAAATTTCGTTCGAGCGGAGGGTTATAAAATAAATTACCCCCTTCCTAGCTTGCTGGTATACCGGGAGATATAAAGTCCTTGGTTGATAGATTGTCCTTAAAATTTCACAGTTGCCCTAAAAGCTTCGCTTCTCGGCCAAGTGTTTATTTTTCGGAAACTAGTCGAGCGTGAAATTGCAATGAATATGCAAAGCTACAATAAATCACAAAATACAAACAGAAAAAAGACAAAAAATAATCAAGGTTAGAAATATAACAATTTTAATCTTAACAAAAAAACATAACTAAGAAAAAAACATAAGGTTTCATTAGCTACATAGATTTTTTGTTAAGGTTTGGTGTTTAATCTTTAGTAACAACAGCAACAACAGCAGTAATGATTTATTAAGAACCTTTTTTTATATCAGTGAGTATCCAATAAATATATATCAAAAGGTAGCTATTCCTTATAATCCAGATACTAGTAGTAATCAAAGATTAGGTAAGTGCGTTCGAGTAATTTCTATTTTGTTAAGAATTGACAGAATAAAGTAGTCGAATGAAAAAAAAGAACCGAGTTTGCGTTCTAGCTGGTTGAAGTTTTCGAAATTGCTACAGTTTTTCTTACTATATTGCCCTTTAGCCCGACAATAACATGAAAGCGAGGCTTCTTTTCAAAACACGCTGAACTGCGATGACATCGAGCAACGGGTCTCTCGCGGGATGTTGCCCTTTAGCCCGACAGTACCCAGGCCTCCGCGACTTTAAACTGGCTTGCGATAACATGAAAGAGAGGTTTCTTTCCAAAAAACCCTGAAATACGATGGCATCGAGCTTTTTCTATATGTTTCTATAAATTATATACAGGCTCGAAATCGACTTGATTAGTATGCGCTCTCGCTTCGCTCGAACACAATAACCTATTTCTTTCACATTTTAGATAAAAAATGTTCCATAATGTCTCTAATGAACTTGACAGTCAGATTAAAAATAGAATAGTAATTCATCAAAAATATATAATGAAACAAAACTTTAAAGTCAAAATTTCTAAAATTCATAATAACATTCAGTATTTCCTTTATAAAATTATCTCTAATTTTTTTAAGGGTGCTTAAGATTTCCCTGAGTGGTACTATTCTCCAAGCCAATCGCAGTTGTTACAAAGTTGTTGTTCTCTTGGTATATTAACATATCGACCTTGTTCAGAGGGAAAATTATGAGTATGTAGAAATCCTTATTTGCGTTACAAATTATCTAGACTTTGCATCAACCAGATTATCTAAATACTTAGTAAAAAGCTTTTTGAATATCAAGCAACCTGCAAGTTTCCTTGACGTATTTTTATAATTTGGAAACACTGAAAATTTTTCGCTCTTATCGCCACGTGGTGATTTTTATGTGTTTGCCAGTAAACGAATCTTGAGACAGAGTCGGTATAACAAATGACCGGCAGCCAGCATTTCTTGTGTTGCACAAAAGACATTTATAGTTGTAAACAACACAACTGAGAATATCTCACCCAGGCAACACTCGCTTGAGGGTACTGGAACAATATTACGATAAACAAGCCTACCTTTTGTGAAAATATTTTAAAACACTTCTCTAGATAATTAATCAGATGTCCCAGCTACAAGCAGTAGTTTTCAGCAAAAATCATGACAGTTTACCAGGGTAATTAATACAGTTTGTACCTTATCTGTTAGAGAGTACCACTGAGGGACAGGCTCTTCCTCCAGCGACCGATCCTCGTCAAAGTACGTGTTCATTGGGATCTGTACCTCTCCTAAAAAGCAGTTGCGTCCAAACTTGTCATGCCACACAGTGATCCAAAGCGTTCTGGTCAGCAATTCGTCATATGCCATGAGATACTGCATAACAGACGGGTAATAGTTAGTATTGTAATATACCTATAATTGCACTCAACAAAACGAGCATTGTGATTGGCTGATCTTTGCTCACGTGCCCCTGATCAAAATCAAATGTATGCTGAACGGGATACAGTTGTCCAGTTGTTGCCCGCGCGCCGAATACAAGCGATTTTTTCGAAGCAACATTTAATTAGCTTTGTGTTTAACTTCTTAATAGTATACACGAAAAAATTACTAGTGATTCTGCTTGGCTGAGAGCTGTGCAGTTCAAGTGCAGCACCCGTGTAAAAAGTGTTACACCAGTGCAAATTACACATGGTAAGTCTGGATTATGATTTGCTGAAAGACAATGGGAAATTTTCTTAGCCAATTATCTCAGGTAAAATGATGTCAAAAATTTTGTACGGAAACTTTGTAAAAAAGTTTCCTCGAATGCGAAAAATGGCTTCATAAAGATCTTCGGGCACTTCCTCCATACGAATTTTTTTTCATGTTTATATTATTATCGTATTGTTATTATATTATTTATATTATTATCGTTTATTGTTATTTCAATTTGAACCTGATTTTTGCTTGTGAGTTTTTTAAAAAACCTGAAAGCGGCTCGTGCAATTTCAGCTTTTTGAAAACTTCACTTGTGCAAATTAATTCCCAATTGAACTTGAAACCGTATAACTACCTGTACTAACAGCACACAGTTTTAATAGTTGACCAAAGTGGAACAACAAGATAATTCACTAAAAACTTGACAAACCATAAAATTAAATGAAAATAGTCTATATTTATTTTACTTGAGTTGTCAATAAAGAATAAAGCTTGATCGCACCTCCAGTACTTCATCAAACTCGGGATTCACCGTGCCACGGACTGTTTTTGTTTTGCGCTTACTTCTATGGGCACGGTCGGGCAGTAAATACGTTTTAACGTAACTGAAAAATAATTAAACAAAGGTTTAGTTATTAATTGTACATACTAGTTAAATGGTTGGGTTTATTATCTAGTTCAATCACAGCTGCACAGCTGGGAGTGTTTGCTTGTCGCTCTAAAGTTAAACTAAGTCAGGACGTATCGAGAAATAGAGTTGCATTCGCACTAGATAAAGCTAAGCCGCTGTTGCACTTTGAAAGTTTTAGCTGAAACGTGTGTGCAGGCGCTGCGAAACACGTTTCAGCAGGGGTTGCACCGTGTAACATAGTGAAACTTTTTCAAACTTTCGTCGCGAGACAAGTTTCACAAAAAGCAGAAACGTAGTCTACTTTGGCAACGGTCGCAACAATAGACCATTTTCACATCTGAAGTAGCTGCTTTCAGCAATGACAGCGGACTCAATTTTACAGTGTTAGCCTTTTTTTGTTGGTAAATATTCAAAAATACTTGCGAGAGAGAGCGAGATGTCACACCTCTAACAATATACGCAGTTGTAAAAACTGTAAAATTACATTGGAATTTAGGAATATTTAACTTCATAGTGAGTCCGCTGTCATTGTAGAAAGCAGTTACTGCAATGCAAAAATGGTCTATTACAATGGTGATAAAAACAAGAGTTTCACCGTTTAACACAACTTCTTGAAACTGGTCTCGCTCGACAGTTGTCACGCTACGCTGCGTAATTAAACCAATGATAAAGCCGAAGACTTCAAAGTCAAGTTAATGAAATCCAGAATAGAGCAGTTTCGAATTCCTAGTAGCTGCTGATTTAAGTAACTGCAGATTCGTTTTATGCAGACTTTGCCTCGTTTTGTTGTTAAATATTCAAAATACTTGCGAGAAGGAGAGAGAGAAGTCACACCTTCAACATTACACACAGTTGTAAGTAGTGTAAAAATGAGTTGGCATTTAGGAATATTTAACTTTATAATGAGGCTAAGACTGTACAAATTGAGTCCGCTGTCACTGTAGAAAGCGGCAACTACAAATGCGAAAATGGTCTATTCAATTCAAGAATCCAGTCGATGGAAGTAGATTTCAGAATTTAGAGCTAAAAACAATTAAGTTGTTACCTAGCACCTAGGAAAAAAAAACCAAAGCGATTTCTCGGTTGAACTTACGAATCTGAGGTATCTTTTTTTGTATCCACTGCTGCTAAATTGTTAGCGCTGTGTACATGAACCGCGAATATTTTGGTTTTAATGTCATAATAAAGACTGACAAAAATCTCTCCGCTGATTATAATTTTGTCCTCTAGATCTTCCCCATTTGCAGTATTGTCGTCATTTTCCTGAAGAGACAATAACAACATTAATAGCGATAACTGTAAAGACGACGCTGTACTCACGTGGTCTGTATTAAGTATACATAGCAAGCAAAATGATGTTTATTGTGATCACTAGAGTTTAGCGATGAGAAAGGAAGCAATAGCGATAGCGGTTATGAAAAGAATAAATTCTTTGTTTAGTTTTTTCTATCGGCTTTGCTCAAAATTTGGGAGTACAAAAAGATGCAATCTCGAAAGATCAGTTTAAGTGTGACACAGCAAAGAAAGTGGATTTTTAGCGGTGTATTAATGAACTCAAAGGTAAACAAAACCTCATTAGCTATAGTATATACCAAAGAAGCGAATAGTACTTTTCGCGCAAGCTGATTGGCTAGCTCGGAGGTGATTAGCCAAGTACTATTCACCTCCGAGCAGCAGAAAAAAACAAAATGGCTTCCCGTTTCGATTCCTTCCGTTTCAAAATGTCACAAATAAAGTTTGTACGGTCTGCTAGTTATTCAGCTTGTGTGGTATATACTAAAACAATTATTCACCTCAGTGTCAGTGAAAGTGGTGGAACCACTATTCATTTCCACTTCGGTAAATAATTGTTTTAAATTAAGATGTATTGCATCTGTCATTGTGTGCCTCAGTGTATTCTTGTCTTGTTTGTGTCTATGTATGTAAATATTACTGTTCTGAATATGAAACATGCATTAAAACTTGGATTCTACTGCATGACCGTTAATATATATGATTTTTTTTTTGCTTCTATTACAATATTGTTAACCTGCTGCCAAGCTCGATTAACTTTTTAGTTACTCTGGTTAGCGGAACTCTGACATAAGGCCATAATTTTCCTTTTCGATAATGATGTATCTCTTCTTCCCCGAGTTAAATAAATATTGTTGTAGTTGTTGTTGTTGTCGGTCGACTCGCCGTAACTTTTTTTTTAATCTTTGCAAGCTTGTTATCCTTAAGAAAGCCGTGTCATGACAGTATATTGTCTGTTGAATTATTTTAGTAGCCGAGCACACAAAAGAAACGAACCAAAGCCGGTAAAAATCACCTTTTCGTACCACAAAACAGCCTGTCACAAGCGATAAGGGTAAGAGTACAGCGTTTCTTTATATACCCGATAGCAACCACCAGACAGCCTAATGATCGTGATTGAGTTAGCGAATAACTGGTCTATTCAGAGTTCACTACTATAACCTGCTAAACTAAACTACCCACCTCGTTCCCAGGGCTTTTTCCTATGTTGTGGGTGCGGAAAAGCCCTGGAAACGAGGTTGCTAAACTACAACTAACACTACATGAAGCCGAATTATTTCATAAAGAATCTACTGTACTACGTGTTTGGTTTGGAAAAGACATAAAAGAAGATGTATTTGGTGTTATATTGGTTGACTCAAATTAACGTGATTTATTTAAATCTATCGTGAGTTCAATTGCTGTGTATACAATTTCAGATTATTGAATTGTATGATTTATTAAATACAACTGGTAATAATCTAATTCGTGTCTGTCTCAAGCCAACGTTGAATCCAATTGCTAATGGTTCATTCGAGTTGTCCTCACGATTTGAGAGACTTTTTCAGTTGCCATTGGAAGCTTAAGCCCCTCATAGCTATTCCAGTGAAGAATTCCAGCTGTTGGAAAGCAAGCTATCAGGCTATTTGCAAAGAGAAGTGAATTTCACACTTTAATTATTCGCCGAAAACAACTCCATTTAGTGATTGGATCAGGATTTGTGCCGGAGTCAAAAACAGTGCCTCAAACAACCGAGATGTGCTGCCTTTCTGACTGTAACATAATGAGCTCTAAAATAAAAACTAGAGATATATTTACGAAATAAACTTACATTAAAACAAAAGCCAGTATTTGAAGGAAATTTAAAAACGTAAAATTACGACAGGAGTTGCGTCCATTTTATCATGAAAGAGTGGTATACGAACTTCATTCTGCAGCACATTCTCCTATCATAGAGGCTGCTCCTAAGTCTGACAGCTTTGAAATCAATAAGTAAAAAAACAAATAGTCGAAAATTTATATTACAAAACAAAAAGAAAAATATTAACCTGCTGTTGTGTTTTTATCACGGGGGGTCCTTTGGGTGCATCAACTTCATCACTACTCTCGGGTGGAGGGGTCTGTCGGGAAATAAAGACAGATAATTACAATAATTACAATTGCTCTTAAAGTTTTTTATTTATTTAATTATTTTTTTCATTTTTGGCCTTCTTTCTTGTTTTGCTTTTCAGTTTCAAAATGGTGGTGGCGAGTTTGAAGGAGATGATGACGTCGATTCTGATGGTGATGCATGCATATGGTGATGATGGTACAGATGGTGAAGGTGATTATGGTGCTGTTGGTGGTACTGCAAATTAAAGTGAAGGTGAAGGTGATAGTAATAGTCATACTGGTCGATGTGTAGTGATGGTGATGGTGATAGTGGTGGTTGCAGTGATAAAAGTGATGGGAATAGTGTTGGTGGTTATGATAATGATGATGGTGGTGATGATGATGATGATGATGATGATGATGGTGGTGGTGGTGATAGTGGTGGTGATGATGATAATGGTGGTGGTGATGATTATGATGATAATGGTGGTGGTGATAGTGGTGGTGATGATGGTGATGATGATTATGATAATGATGGTGATGATGATAATGATGATGATGATGATAATGATGATGATGGTGATGGTGATGGTGATGGTGATGATGATGATGATGATAATGATAATGATGGTGATGATGGTGGTGATGAGGTGATAGTCATCATGATG
Organism: Zoanthus solanderi; assembly: GCA_024336925.2. Taxonomy (NCBI): domain Eukaryota; kingdom Metazoa; phylum Cnidaria; class Anthozoa; order Zoantharia; family Zoanthidae; genus Zoanthus; species Zoanthus solanderi. The sequence goes on from JANCMA020021553.1 coordinate 25,980, forward strand.
GTAATAGTAATAATATAATTAATAGTAAATTAATTGCAGTACTAGCCACCTAGTAGCGGTAGTAGGCATTTCTCCTTAGGTTTACCATAAATGACAGTGAATGGTCTGAGTTTTAGCAGCCCCACTTTCCATTAATATTTATGCTTCAAATTGCTTTGCCAACCAAATTCCAAAGTTTGCAACTCATTGAGTTGACGGAGTGAATTTCTTTTGTAACAAAAAATGTACTAATGAAATTATTAAAACCATTTTCACTAGTAGATCTTAAGGTGGTTTACTACTGTAATTTAAGACCTTTATGCAATATTTTATCTTTGGAACGGCACCTTTTTTTTATCAGAACGTGAGCCTGAACATGCGGCTCAAAATTTAGAAAATGCTAAGAAGAAAGTTTCATTTTGTAAAATGCAAACAAGCAATCAAGAAATCGCTTTTCGTTTATAGTAAAATGTGTATTTCATGTAAACTTCGTTTATACTTAGACAAAACAATGTCTGCGAATAACTCTAGAAGTAATGTGTCTTTAATTTACGCCTAATATTCACAGTATGTTGAAGAACATGTTAAAACCATTTCCCAAATCCTTAAAACTTTAAGAATATTCAGTTTCATCAAAAAAATTAGCTGTTCTTGATCTCATCCAAAAACGAATATAAATAATGAAACTTAAAATTTGCGTGACACTTGCAGTACGTCACGTATCGTAAATACCTTAATTAAACTGATTAACAGAGTTTCTTAAAATATGTTTTAAAACTAGGATAGCTTTTATTCGTTTTTTTAAAAGAAAAAAAACGAAATATTAAAAACAAGATGAAACTCAAGGAAAAGTTTAAAAAACAACCTAAAAAAATAATTGTCTTAAAATATGTTGTACTCAATAAAACACGTTAGTCTTTATTTCCCAATCAGAGAGAGTTGCGTAAGTGAGACAATGGAACAAATACCACTAATTTATATTCAATATTTTTGAACATTCCTAGTAACTGCTTTTTCTTGTATGAATTGTCAGTTAAAAGCGTTTAAGATTAATTTGAACGCAAAAACTTTTCAACAGATCCTGTGGTGGCACATTGAGTGGCGAGGTCAGAATATACAATAGAAGTGCAACTCACTTTATAACCTGCTTCAACAGCCAACTCTGCCAGCGTCTTTTGTCTTTCTTCTCCATGGGGATGAGCTTTCTCCATTTCCAGCCTTTTACGAGCCAACCGCGGGGAATATGGAGCAGCTTTTCTTGTAACGGAGTCTGTTGAAACAAAAAAGACATGTTTGTATTTTAAAATAAAGTCGCATACAGAGCCCATGACGAGGTGAAGTGTCTGTATTTAAAATGTTGCATGCTGACACGCAACGGCATGCAGGTGATTTGCATGAGTTTATTCTGCCACCCGCCGCGAATGAATAAACGAACTTCATCATTTTTTTAATAGCATAATGACCATAATATAACATAAATTTACCTTCAAGCTTTAAAACAGTAAAAGTATATTTAGATTAAGCATTGCTCAAATACTTTAGTCTTTACTGAACCTAAAGTTAAGTGAGTGTTTCTACACCTAAAGTCCATATCAGTTGGCCTCACGTTGAATTCTCGACTTTATTAACATCTGAGTAAGTGACAAATTTGCATATTCTGACCCACAGCAATAGTCGTTCCTACGCTTCGCGTATCCACGACTAAAAAACTACTGTGAAATTTTATGTATTTATAGCTGAAGGCAACTTTGCAGCCCCCAGCCATTAGAAAACCGTTCATATTTAGGTACTTAAAACTTTATTTCTCCATAACAGTCCAAAATTTCAAGCTGAAATTTTCACTGAATATTAATTGTACTTTGCTCTGTTGATAAATGATTTAAGTACTAGATTAAAATAAAATAATAATAATTAAAAAAA
>JANCMA020021554.1:0-17057 GCA_024336925.2 Zoanthus solanderi
GTGGCTAAACTTCGGCCAGCACAGAGGACCAACTTACTCCTACAACAACGGTAGCAAAAAGAGACAAAACTGATGGGTGCGTTTTACCATATCAATTGCAAACAATAAACACAACACAAAGGGTCACAGCGTGATCAAAACAAAAGATCTAAATAAGAGAAGACTTGTTACGTGACAATAATAAGGATAAGAGACATTGATGAACAAATTGGCACCGTGTAGCTGGCTGTACACGACGACATAAACACACGCAGTTTCAGAGTATATTTAAATGTCTGTTTTATATAAACCATATTTTCTTGTTTCTAGTTTAGACAAATTTTTCTTAAATCCGACAAAGAAGTTTCGGCTCCAGATGAATGCGTTTACCAGCGCTAAAACCATAAACAAAACGGCGGATTCAAAATGGCGGATTCAAAATGACGGATTCAAAATGGCGGACTCAAAGTGGTGGATTCAAAATGTCAGACCCGAAATGGCGGACTCAAAAATGGTGAACCTCAAATTCTGGAAAAACCGATGGCCATAAATACCGAAAACCACTAATCACAAAATGGACACCAACGCTGGATATCAAATTGGTATACCTAAATTGGCATACCTATTTCATTGAGCATGCGCAGATTGCCCACGTTCCAAAGTAACCGTTGTTATGCATATTCAATGGTGTATAAAACCCGATCTACAGCAAAGCCAAGACTCTTGTTCTTCGTGAGTGCAAAACTCAGTATTTTACATCAGAGGTAGGGTGGGGAAAAAACTAACCAGAGGACACGAAGCAAAAGGGTCAGCCTAGTGATAGAAGTCATGTCTGACGTAACAATTGGCTTGATATAGTACGTATTAAAAGGAACAGGATGTCGATCAATCTGCTAGTTTCATAATGTCTGAGACCATGGCACTCTTAAATAAGGCGTTAGATGCTATGTACAGCACTACGATAATTGTGTGCCCTGAATATAGATGTGCCAACTTTATCAGACTCGAGAACACTCTTACCACCTAGCAATAGTGGCAGAACTAACTGACTTGTATGGCTTACAATATGAAACAAACAACTTGTCACAAGACCGAAGGGTCTTGGTTCTCTCCATACATTGCTTTACATGCAAACAGGGACAGAATCGTGTGTCTTCAGGGAAATTAGGAAGTATGATCCCGGGCTGAGCTTTCCCAGGGCGAGTTGTCTTGACACGTTCCTTAATAACACAACCTATCTGACGATCTGAAACAGCAGGTGAATTGATTGACATCAACATGCTGTAACTAGAGCTATAAGTGAAACTGTCTTTAGAGTCAATTACTTTAGCGACAGAGACTCTAACAGAGCAAGAGTCTTTAAGTAAACTGTTACATGGCTTGCGTCCCAAGTAGTGGAATATTTGGGTTGCGGAGGCTTGTTTACAGCACCCCCTTCATAAACCTGGTGACGAGAGGGTGTGTCCCAATATGTTCTGTAACTGCTTGTGGTGTAGTTGACACAGCGGATCTGTGTTTGTTATTAAGTGTGCTGTATGCTTTGCCTTGCATGAAGTGATAACTAATAAAATTCAACAAACTAGTTACAGATGCTTGAAAAGTATCCAGTGACTTTTAACGACACAAGCTCTCTCATCTAGACCAGGCGCCATCATATTGCTTGCTTGTTCCCTTAGGCCACGATTCACAGATAACTTTGGCTGCCCCGATTGGAAATCCTTGGCTAAGTAGTCCAGCCCTGATAGAATCCACGCGGCGAGTCGGAGCTGAATTCGTAAGGGTTGGAGCTGGTCTGAGTGGGGAAGCTTGAGAAGATTTGGTTACTGGGTAACAGAACCAGGCGTTAGATGGTCATCCGCAACAACACAGGATACCATGCCTGTGATGGCCAGACTAGAGTGATCACCTTGGACCACAGGCCAGCCGTAGTAGCGCCATTACAATACGCTCCCCATCCTAAAATGCTAGCGTTGCTTTCAATAACAAGATCAACGGGTGGAGTGAAATTGAGAAGCCCGTTGTACAAGACTGAGTTAGACCGGGCGGTGTCAGACAAAACTGCTATATCATCAAAGTCTGAACCATTTGAAATCATTCGCGACTTACAAATTTCAGTCGAGCGTTAGAAAAGTCTTAGATATTTTACGGTTCGAAAAGCAGAAACTAATAATCCTGTCACGTGAGCCATATCCCTGGATGGATTATTAAGGAGACAGCGACAGGAGAATATAATATTATTAGCCTTTACAGTTGGCAGTAACAAATTCATTGAAATAGAGCTCACAACAAAACCAAGAAACTTGGTTTGTTGAGATGGTATCAATTGAGATTTCGCATATTTACAGTGAAGCCAAGGTTTGAAAGTATTTGACAAACCACACGTGCGTGCTGCTCGCATTCCTCACGGGTTCGGCCAGTTACTAAGGTATCGCCAATGTAACAAATTACTCTTATCTGTCAAAAACGTAGCGAAGCGTTGACTGGTTTTAACACCTTAGTAAAAACCTGCGGTGCTAGACTATAGTCAAATGGAGGGCAAGTGAACTTGTATGTACAATTTATATCACGCCAACAAAACCGCAAAAATTTCCGGTCTTTCTCTAGAATAGGAATCTAAAATATGCATCTTCCAAATCAACCGAGGCCATGAATTTCCCCGGTTGTTTTAAATAACTGTCAAGGTCAATGACAAATGCATTTAATGTTTCAGGTTGATCACTAGTCTAAAATCGACTGTCTTTTTAGGGACTAGAAAGGTCGAAGATAGAAATTCATCTTCGCAATGCGAGACCTAAGCAATGGCTCGCTTAGCCAAAAGCTTTTCGATTTCTGAATCAATTAGCAGAATATCGGACTCCGATAAAAACTTGCATGGTTTGCCAAGGAGTTTGTCTAAACTTCAGATGGTAGCCATGAATAGTTTCAAAGACCCACTCGTCAGAGGTGATTTTAGACCATTCATGAACCCTGTTGGCTACGTTTCCAACGTGTGAAATATGTGAAGTTGAACTCACATTATTTATTTGTTGGGGTTGAATTCCACTTTCGACTGGTTGTCTCTGTAAGGCTTCCGGTATCAAAAACGGATCTTTATTGTGATTTTTCTACTTGTATTTACAGGTAGGGGCTGAACCTCAACGCAAACAGTCGAGCCAGAAAAGTTTCCCTGTTACGATTTCCACCAACACACCGAGCCGCTTTAAGCCAGAAGTGTTCGCTGTTATCTTTGTAGCAACCATGTTTGCTTTTAAAGTATCATTCACAAATTTAGACAGATCATCGCCGAATAACTTAGTAGCTACAGGCGTTTTTGCTTAGCTCCTGCTTCAACAGGTCTCTCCTTCTAAGAGAGGTTAGATACCCTGCATGGCTCAGGAAACTAAAGCAGTCGGTTAAACGGCCGACGTAACTCGAAGGCGTTAAAGGCTCCTTGTTTATCTTCTGTAATTAGGAAGAGAACTTGAGCGGTCTTGACTATCGCCTTGTGGGTTTCTTGAAGCTCTAAATCAATCTGATGAGCCTTCTTTGGTAAATCGTTCCACAAAGTTGAATTAACCCTGGACACTTACAATTATCCATCAGTGGTTTGAGTTTTCCTTCGATAGGCCTCATGGTGAAAGCTTCGCTCACACGTTTTGCCAAAGCCTCACAAACCGCTGGCCCTACAGACTCACTTTTGTCAAAAATTGACGACGGGAGGTCAATTACCTTGTCTTCAGAGTCATATTTGTCTCCATTATCACTTTCTCCGCTCAGAGAGTCGACATTAATGGCAGCGCTGGGATGGAAAACCTCACCTACATCTACAACACGGCTCTCTTACGGGCTGTTATATGGATTATATGGATTATACCTATCATTGATGCCCATTATTAGTAGCCAGCCTTGGTGTTGGTGTCCAGCGTTGCTGCCCAGCATTGGTATCCATTGTTGGTATCTAGCATTGGTGTCCAGCATTGGTATCCAGCGTTGGTATCCAGCGTTGGAGACCAGCGTTGGTATCTAGCATTGGTATCTAGCATTGGTATCCATTGTTGGTATCTAGCATTGGTATCTAGCATTGGTATCCAGCGTTGGTATCCAGCGTTGGTATCCAGCGTTTGTTTCCATTTTGTGGTTAGTGGTTTCTAGTATTTATATTCATCGTTTTTTTCCAGAATTTGAGGTTCGCCACTTTGAGTCCGCCATTTTAAGTCCACCATTTTAAGTCCACCATTTTAAGTCCGCTATTTTAAGTCCGCTATTTTATTTATGGTTTTAGCACTGGTAAACGCATTCATCTGAAGCCAAAATCAGGCCACGAAATTCCCGGAAATGTCAGGTGTTGGTATTCTCGGTATTAATGTTCTAGAACCTGTCATTTATTACTACACCTTTTGCTGTTCATTAACCGCAATGGAACATTCACTCAATTGAAAAAGCATCGTCATTTGCGTGAATAGGTATTCAATAAACATGAACAAATACTCATTGAAAGCAATGGGACTACATATACGACCTACTGGGTTAGAGTTAAGCTTAAAAAGTACTGTGATACTAGGGGGGGGAACTCTTACTATGGTGGAACAGAGATCAGGGCTGGTCTATGACAGAAGGGATTTTATTTAGGGGTTCAGAAATTGTAAGCTATCTAGTTGCTAACATGCTTGTCTTGTCTCCATTTTTGTTATATTTAAGATTTTAAAGTCGGCGTGCTTTAGACGCTTCTACAGATCCTAATACCAAACACTGATGAACTGATAGAGTCACTCCTTAAGTCCAGGACCGACGCTACGGTTCGAGCCTAAGCCAGAGCAATTAGAGGTTTTTTCAGATGGTGTAAACGAAAGTCAGTTGTTCTTGAGTTACCATTTTCAGTTCCAGTCCTGGCGGTCTATCTGTATGAGGTCCATAAGAAGCACAAATCCCAATCCGCTGTTACAGTTTTATACGCGGCGCCCAAGTGGCTCCACTCTCTGGTTCCAGGAATGCCTTCAAACCCATTCGATGATGGTGTTTGCAAAAATGTTGTAGAATGGGCGAAAAGGTCAAGACAAAAAAGTAATCATTAAAAAAGTTCCCCTCTCGGTAGATATTATTAAGAATATAGTAGATAAGTTCGCATCTTGTACAGTAAACGGTAAAGATATAAGCATTGCCGCCTTCTGAACCTTTTTTCTGGCTTTTTCGTGCAGACGAATTGTGCAATATTCATGTTAAACACATTAGTATTTACTAGGAGTGTGCGTGAATATTTGTTCCAAAACTTAAGAATGATCAATACAGAGAAAGGTGTTATATCTATATTGCAAGGACAAACACCATGTATTGTCCAGTAGCACTATTAGAAAGATATATGGCCTCTTTTGAAAATCTCAAGGACGATGAATTACCACTTTTCAGATCCCTTTCAAAAATTCGTACAGGATATAAACTAAGAAAATGCAATTTATGATATACTAGAGCCAGAGACATTTTCAAAGAAAACTTAAAATCATTAGGCCATGATCCCTCTAAATTTGGTTTGCATATATAGTTTAACGTCAGGTGGTAATACGAGTGTAGTTTAAAAGAATAACCGTGATATATCTGAGAGACTGTGTTACGTTAAAGCTGCTCGGCCACTGGAAAACAGATAAAGCCGAAGACATGTTTGGTTTGGAGACAGTAGATATAATCGTTTGACGGTTACTAAAAGCCTAGGACTTTAGTTAAACTCCAGTGTACACACCAATGAGAATAAAAATGATGGTTCGATCGTGTAACCAACCTTGTTTGGTTTCTGCCTGTTTTATTGCAATAATTTAAGGGGTAAATGATATACATTCGTTTGAACAAGGTGAATTAGAATTTTACCAAAAAAAATCGTTCAACCAGTTGCGGGGTAGTGTCTCTCATCTAACCCATTCCAATATCGCGAAGAAACTCAAGTACGCGTCAATGGACTTGAAACCAAATACTCGAAAATTACAAACATAAGTCATAAAAAAAATAAACAATTTTTTCAGCAATTAAGGCCAAGAAAAGAAAATTCCCGGTTTCTCATCAACGCCCGCATTTCAAAATAGCTGCCGCATTAAGTTTTTTTTTTAATATAGAAAACGTATGGAAAGAAATGTGAATTGTCGATTTGTTCCGTGAGCTGAACTAAAATGGCTCGTTTGCTTTGTTTCCTGCGGTGCAGCAAAGGAAAAAAAGAAAACGAAAAACCTCATGCCGCATTTACATTTACAAAATGTTCTGATAAAAAAACGGTAATTTTTAAGCAACTTATTATTTACGAAATACTCCTTGAAGACTTTTTTTAAAAAGACTTTTGCCTAGTGAAATCACAGAACAAGAACAAATCGTAATTTATTCAAACGAAGATTAAGAAACTTCTACTATTGCCCTAGTAAAATGCAAGCAATAAAACCGAGACAAGTGTGGAGGCCAAAACAATGGAAACATATTTTAGAATTTCCGAAGGAACAATGATAAATGAGTTTGGCTTAAAATGAAGACTGTGTGGTTTCCAGTTTAAAAAAATGAGTCTTTTTATATGTTCATGCACCGTATCGCAAAAATTGTGGAACTAAAACAAGGTTTTAGTCAACTGACAAAACGTAATAATAATATCAGAAGAAAAAGTTCGTTTCGTTTATAGAATAAATGAATAAGCTGCCGGTTTGACAAATTTTTTACTTCTAATGCAAATTAATGGCGGCTTCTTATGAGTTTTTTCATTGATTTCAAAGTCCTGTTTATCACGATAAGCGCCGCGAACAAACTTGCACCGACGTAACTGTATATGTTCTTTTAGTATATTCGGCGGCGAGTTACGATAATTCCGTTCTAAAGGATTTAAAAATTATGAGCTCATATAATACCTGGGTTAATATATCAGAATAGATAAAGCCCGACCAAAAGATTTGGACTAAAGATAGTATTGCTACTATCTGAAAATAATATCATTTTAACCCAATTTTCTAAATTTATTTATTCATTTATTTCTTTTTTGTTTTTTTGCCCAGTGACAATTGAAATACAGTGATATTAAATTCTGTTTGCGGTAGTAAAGAGAAAAAGAAACCATGTAATTTGTTAATTAAGACTGCCAACAGTCTTTGCATAGAGTTATAGGCCAATCAGAATGTGTTTTGTACTGGGTGAACCACATGAAAAAAGTCTTACTTTCTTTAATACTTCTGTCTAATGACCTCATAAAATTTACCAACAGTAAAAGTATGTCCACTTGACATTTTGCGCTTGTTCAGGTTTCACATACGTAAACAACTGACCCTCTGTGAAGATTTTTCATTACAAAGAACAATTTTTTTTTTATAAAAACAACTAGAACTGATTAATGGCTCACTGTTTTTATTATATTCATTTGTTTTTCTTTTTGAAATTTCATTTTCACATGTTTTCAATTTTTGTTGCTCTCTACTCTAGAAATTCACAGCGGAAATAGTAAAACTAAAAACACAAAGAGTTAGATTTTTAACGAATTGCTGACAGGGTGAAATAAGTACAAGAAAAGTGGGCAAACAACGATGATAAACTTTAGTCACTATATTTCGATCGGCCACACAGATCTTCATCAGATTTCAAGGATAGCTTTACATAAAAAGAGTAATATTTATTGCAAATGTATGACATAGTGAGCTAGACTGTTTAAACGAGTTCGTAGCAAAAACAAATCGATAAAATGAACGACAAAATTGGTTGTCCTACCTTGCATATGTACAACAGCTACCCAAAGTGTTCTCAGCGGGTTTTCTTCGCCTATAGAAGAAGGAATCAATTAAGCCTCGAAACTATACATGTTATCTCGACTGAAAATCACTACAAAATTGTAAATGCCCGCAATTCAAACAGCTTTGTGGAAAGAGGACAGGTGAAATGTCATAAACATCGGAAGTTATATATAACCATCATTAAGTGTTATTGATGAGACATTGAAAGTGTCACAGTGAACAAATAAAGGGTTTTTACAATTGGTGCACCTCAATGAAATTGCGCTAAAATTTATCTTGACGTTGACTGAGAATAAAAAGAGTATACACGCATTTATCGATATACATCAAGTTGTTTTGCAATAAATTTGAATTGGCTGCCAGTAAACTTGATGAACATAAATATTTCAAACACTGCTGTACGTATTAAAACAAGTAAAATGTTCTCATTTGCATTTCATGATAAGACTTAAAAACAACAGCATTGGAATATTTTGTATTTACAAGGAAAGAAGTTGGAAAAATCATCTAAAATGCTTATAACAATCATACCGAAGTCCGAACATACCAAAAAATTCGTAGTGAGTTTGTTGTCTATCCGATAACGAGATTGTTCTATAAGTTGAGAACCTATTTTCGGTATGCTGTTATTTTTAATACAATGTTGCCTTTTTGATTAAGTTTGTTCAATATGATTTGTTCAGCATTCTTATTGCATTTTACACTAAAGCAACACCGCGCAGTTAATTAATTTCGCTTCTATATACAAAGTATTTTGTTACTAATTTATTTAATGAATAAAAATCAAATTCTAGTTTGAGTTTCCCTTCTGTTAGTGTTAGCCAGAACAACACGAAAAAAGTAACTGCTATGGCATGACCAAATTAATGTTCAATTTATCTTTTATACCTTTCTAATCTTTTAAAACTTTTATAAATCTTTATAGTAAAGTTATTTTAATTAAGAAATAAAACATTTTCTTCGTACCTAGAGTAAATATAAGCGAACGTTTGGGAGAATTCTAGAGCAGATCAGTGAAAACCAGAGACACAGTCAAGGATTTTTACCTACTCGTGAATTCTCACAAACTTTTCTAGGGTTTCACCAAGAAAGGAGAAAATCTTTTATTTCTTTTATAAAATTAGTATTTTCGGACTTAAAAAAGAGAGAGACGATATACGAAGCGTATATGTATAGCTTTATTTCTTTCAGTTTCAAGACACAACTTGGAGACAGCTAATCATATCGCTCACGTCATTTTCGTACTTCAAAGCGCTATGAAAAAACGCACTTGTAGACCATTCAAAACGTTCATATTATCCAAATTATTTTATAAAGATCGAATACTGATAGGAAATAAAAGCAGTTTACCAGTTTGTTGATTTAAATTTATTTATGATAAAATCAACCTGAAATAGATAAAAAATCTTAGTTCTGATAACTTAACAATCTTCTTTCTGTTTTAGGAATTTTAAAATATAAATTCTGTTTGTTGTTTTGTTATACAGCTTTTTAGCTTAAATTCTTTTCATAATCAAATTTATTGGACGACACTCAATGAATCAATATAAAAATCTATTGTTAGTTTTTATTTGAAACAACCATTAATCAATTTCTCTCATAAAATATTCATAGGGCAAAAACTAAAAGCATTCATCTTTTAGCTTCATAACTGGGTTTGTTTAAAGAAGTTTTTTTTTTTACTACGTAAATGCAAAATGTGTGTGAAAAAGGAGAGATTTTACTGACACCCGTTTTGGAAAGTAAAAACAAAATTATTCATGCACTTAGCTTTGAAAATTTCTTGTTTATGTGCATTCTATTAATATGTCATTATCAAAAAAAATGTGCGGAACTAACTCAATCAAAATATTTAATTAAAAAGTAATAAATTTTTTTTTCGAAAACTTATTGTGTTCGCACGTGAAAAGAACATCACTTTATTTTTTGCGGCAACACCCTTGTTAACTTATTATTTCCGACAAATTTATTCCAACAAAAGATTCAACGCTTATTATATCTTAAAAAGACTATGAAGTGAAGCTGCTCTCACAATGAGAAACCTTTTCAAGTTCAAGAATTAACATAAATGAAATAAAATAGCCAACACAGCGTAGAATTTGATCTTTTATAGCAAGATATTTCGGCTAGCCATATTACCCTTCATCAGGTCTTTAAGAATTAAACTAGTTACCAGGTTCGCCTGTGTATAATAAATTCTCTATTATCGTTTATTGACAAAATCTTTGAACAGTAAAAGTATAATTATAAAGTATAATGCTTGTGGCCATGCAGCTGGAAAGATAATTACATACATATATATTCGCTTGGTACGAAATCTTGTTTTTTATAGCCTGGTTTTCATATGTCGGGAAAATCATGGCCCAGACAATCGGGGATTTTACTGCTTCCCGACTGCCCCAGATTTTGCCTACTAATAAAAGCTCGAAATCGTAGATATCCCCAATCGCCTAGGATGGTCGGCGACAAACCTGGAGAATCGGGAGTGTCTCTATTTTCTCCGACATGTCCTGCAGATTTATGCGACAGTCGGCGATCATTCCCGACAAATAAAAACTCAAATCTGGGTTGTCGGAGACGTCGGCGATGGATTTCGCTCAATATCAGATCCATAAAATACTGGGCCTAGTCCCCCGGTCAAATATAACACGATGTTTCTCGAAAACACAAGTGATAGCTATCAAAGAGGCAAAGACGATCGATATGGCGTTTATAGATATCATCAAATAACTTCCCGCGATTTAAATTGCTTTCGCTGAACTTATCCTGATATGTCGAAGTAGTTTCTTTCTGATAAGCGCAACTTAACTACGTGAAACTGACAATATTTCAAAAACATCTGATACAAAGCATCTTCACTCTTCGTTTAGCCGACTTCAGTTATTTGATAATGGATAACCTTGTATTGGCGAGTGCAAGAACACAAATGTGCACGTGTTGAGAACGCAGCATCATCTCGTATACATTCGTGTTTCAAAATATGCTGCTTACATTTATGTTCAAGTACAAGTTTTTTTGAAAAACTTTATATTTCCAGCCAAAATTAATCAATAATAGGGAGAATCTGGGACAAACTTCTGGCGATTATCCGATATTTCGACAAAATCTGCAATGGTTGGGAAAAAATTAATTCCCAATCATCTAGGGTTTTTCCGACATGTGAAAACCAAGTTTATATGTCTGGAAAATCCAAGGCGATCGGGTTTTAGTGTTTCCCAACTGCTCCTGATTTTTCCCACCAAAGAAAACTTGCAATCGTACAGATATCCCCAATTGTCTGAGATAGACGGGGACAAATCTGGAGAATCGGTAGCGTTTCTATTTTTCCGATGCATCCCAGATATCTGTGATGGTCGGTGATCATTCCGGACAATGGAAACTCAAACTTGTACCTTAACTTTGGGGTACCCAAATTACTGGGGCCTGTTGTTCAAAGATTTGTTATCTTTAAACCTACGTAAAGAAAAAATTCAAGCAGTAATTTCTTAGGTTAGGTTTTCTATGGGAAAACTTGTTCAGTAATCTTAGAATTACAGCCAAAACCTGCCTCTGTAAAGTTGAAGCATCGGTTAAAAATTTAACCCTGAGTTAGTGCTTTTGAACAACTGGATCGTGGGCTCCAATCTCCCTATCAAAAATAAACATGGCATCTCTCAAAAATACACAAGTGATAACTATCTCGAATCTTGACATCTTGGCTCATGTTCTTCATGAAAATTAACTTGTCAGTGAACCAACGGATCAAGCCAGAATCTGCAACTGTGAGACAGCTGTTTCGTTCCAATAAAAACGAAACAGCTGTTTACCCTACGGTTGCAAATTCTGGTTTAATCCGAACTCCTAATCATATTGGTTCACTCACAAGTTAATTTTCACGTAGTATACCAGTCTTTCATTCATCAGTTCTGTTCCTAACAAGCACTGGATAGGGAAAAAAGTTTGAAAAAATTTCGAGAAAAAAATCCCAAGCACTCTAGAGTACGTATATGGAACATGGTACAACGTCGGCGATGATCGGCAGTGCGTGTACCTATAAGTGTCAAACGTTTTCCTAAAAATAAAAATAAAAACAAAACAAAACAAAACTCGAACTTTTATACACGATTTAGTTTACCCATGATTTTTGAAAACAGTATTTGAACTTCAATATTCATTTTTATCTCACCTTTTGTACGAGCACTCTCGGTACGGCTGTTAGCATATCTTTTAGGACTGGGACGAGCATCTTAAACATGCTGACAAATGGCAGATTTTTCTCGGGCTTTGTGTGAATAAATTCTACTCTACAGTTTTTGTACGTCAACATTCAAACCTTCGGTTTTCGGGCCAATAATTTGAAAGTTTTGCCAAACAAATGAAGAATCGAATAATACTGCAACACAACCCGAGTAAGCATCGAGCATGCGTAAGAGGATCTTAACAATTTTTCAAATGAGAGGAGATCGATCCTTTGCCTTTGAAACGCTAACAGGTGGAACCATTGAAAATTGGTAAATGCTCTAAATCAAGGATAAGATGTCTTACAAGCAGCCCTTTGATTCGCTTATCTACGACTTCGGGAAACTTCACTTCATTTTATTGATTTATCACAGTGAAACTTACAGTCGTGTGTCCCCTGCAAATAATGCAGCTGATCAGTGCAAGGAACACGGAAATGTTTACATATCAATTGTTGCCAAAACAATTTTAAACAACAGAGAGAAGATTCGCTTTTAAAAGTAATTAAAATTGGAAGAATAGAAAAAATGAAAAATAAGAAATGAAAAAAATACGTTCGAGCAATAAACATATCTTTAAAACTCCTTTATTTTAATTTCTATAATTATTTGATCCGTGTAAATATAATTAACTGTTTCTTAAAGAATTGGCAATAGTAACGGAGTTTCCTTTTTAGTTTATTTTCACAATGTAAACAGAATTTAAACTTCTAAACTTTCATTTTTTTATCTCCGCTTTTTGGTAGGCTGTCTGGAAGAACAACTGCCGTTTATGTCCCGTATATGGCTGTTTGGGCCGATATGATAAAACTGGCGGTATTAGAAAATATGTGTTTTAATAATGTAAATATTACACATGTAATACAAGAAAATACGAAATTCTTACAAGGAAGCTGTAAACTTTTAAGTTATACTAGAAAATAAATCCAGGAAATAAATCCATACGGCTTTTCAATGATGTCGCTAGCAGTAGTATTCGAGTTCCATGACAAATTAAAATCATTGAACTTTTGATATATTGTACGGCAAAGAAATAGTGAAAGAAACCAACAAATGAATGTGGAAGCTCGACTTTTGTTTTGCTGTTGCTTAGGAAAATGTCTGGTACTAAGATGCACTCCTTCTCGGCAATGGCTTGAGACTATGATTGAGTAGATTCTAGTAAAACTTTTCCGACTATTAGGAGGTATATCTGTAACGTTTCGCCGTCCGGTCGATTTTCCTGCAGTATTGCCGGGATAAGCAAAAAAAGGTTCCCGTATGACAACCGTAAGTTCTGAAGACTGAAGAAAAGAGCGGGAAAAACGTGTGACCCCACTAGAAAAGTTGTCATGGAACAGCGATATCAATGCCTGCAGCCTGCTTTTGAATTTTTTACAGTCACTTTTAAAGAGCAGAAACGTTTTCCATAGACCCTTACCTTTCCAATAATTTTAAAAAAGATTTATTACTGAAATCACTTTTTTAAAAAAATAATTTGGACCTTAATTTAATAAAAGTCTGTTATGCAGGATCTTTTGACTTTTATAGAAACTTCTCGAATACACTTTATTGACCACAGTATTCAAACTAGCGCAAAAGCATTTATTAGCATGTTTTGAAATTCGTGCGGCTGCAGGCTGCCGGACGGCTGAATGGTAAAAGATGATTTAATAAATTGCTAACTAGGTTGCATTGTGTCGGATGGAAAAGCTTGCAATTAACGTAACCCACTTTTCAAAACCAGAGGCTTTTATGCCCTTAATTGCTTCACGGCACCGATTATTGACGTTAAAGCCAAATTTACTGATGAGGAAGAAGAAAATCCCGGTCTTCAGGGACAAGTTCCTGGCTTGGATTCAGACCGTCAAATTGTAGTCCATGTGAGAAGCCTGGATTCATTTGAGTGGTTGAGTTGGAAGCGTAACTAACTTACAAACCTGACTATTGTATATCTTTTGTATTGCCATTGCAGTTGTACATGTATTAATTAGTCGAATAAAAATTGCACAATCGATTCCCGATTTTCCATCTAAGCTAGCTGTTGAGTTATTATTGAATATTTTTTGCCTGGCATTTCAAATAAACAGAAATTTGATCAGTAAAAATATATTTATAACGAAAATTAATTACACTCGGAAATATGTTGCCGTCAGCGAAGAGCGATCGAACGTAATTATATCAGGCGCAGGGTGTGCATGCTTTTTCCTGTCCCCTTTCAAGTTCTGTTTCTTGTCGCTTGTTCTTACAAATCTAGTATTTTTAAGGTCTGGAAAATAATATGAGTGTTATTATATTTGTTGCTTCTACTACTGTTTTAAAAATTGGAAAGACTTTTTTTTCACTGAGAAACATTATGTTTACTGAAAAATATAAATATCCGCTACAGCCTATGGCCATGCTTCATTTCAGTTTAGTTCGTTTTTGAAAACGCATTCAGATACAAAAAAAAAGATTCGAAAGAGCATCATGATAGTAACATTTTTGACCTTTCAAAAAATAAATTTAATAAGATTTCAATTTTTCTTTTTTTCTTTTTGAAACCATTCGGAAATCAATGATAAATATTTACTTGTTTCTTTCAATGCAATACGGCTTAATGTTTAGATATTAGTTTTTAGTGTCAAATACAACAAATTAACTTCATTTATTCTTAAGAGGAATAAAGAACATAACAGTTGGCGAAATCTTTCCTTCAGTTAAAACAAACTATTTTTTTCCTTTGTCACTTAAAGGATAAAAATCATCTTCATGGGAAGGCCACTCAATTATGTATCGACCTAAAATGTATATTTATTAGATCGCCGCATAATCACAAAACACCGCCATTAGGAACCATCAAGTTTGTTTTTAGGGACAGTACAAACTGTATAGAATTTGTTACCACTATATGAATTAAGAGCTAAAACTACCTCTAGATAAGACAAACACTTTTTTACCTTCCTTCGCCTGTCTGGTAAAACCTTTCCACCCTCGTTTGGACTTTTGAGTTTATTTCTCAATCTACTCACTTTAGAATCGCTGTTTGATTTGTTATTCATGTGGAAAATCGTGGTTTTATTGTCTTTGAACGGCCCCATAGCTGACTTTCAATTACCGGTTGAGAAGGAAATGTTTTTTCTTTCAAATGGAATTCTACGATAAACAAAGAAGCATTAATTACACAATACACGAAAAATCTGTCGTGTAGATTTGTCGTTTAATACGCTTTGCACAACAAATTTGTTATTCAGCGCTTTAGATTCCGTTGGGCAGTATATTTACTTTAATTTGTTTTTTTCTAATTTTTTTGTGAGAGTTTAAAATTTTTAGTGATACACATGAAAACTTTAGATGCCTGATGAAAAAGGGTTGGATTCTATTGGGCAAGAGTAATCGCTCGGCTAAGCTTAACTTGATATCTATAGCTAATTCATAACTTTAAAAGCTCTTAGAACTCAAAATTTGACGAATACGATGTGACGAATACATTAAATTTTTCTAATTTTAAGAGCCTAATACTAAAATTGTTTAAGTTTTTTAACATTTTCGAAAGTAATGAATTTATCAAATCAGGATTATAAAATTGGCTGACCACTATACATATTTACGGTTGTGTGACTGGGAATATATACTGTCGTTATTGTTGAAGAACTTCAAAAGAAGTTAAAAATGTAGTTTAAGAAAACGTAATTAAAATTGATACGGATGCATCCGAAACCTAGCGCACTAGCCACGAAGTGTAAATGAATATTTTTTTACAACTTCTGAATTTCAGTTTAAGATTTAACATACTGCTGGCTAACGTTTGTGAACAAGTACCGCCTTGCACGTACAACTTAAATTCGTGCAATGTAAAGCTATAAATATTCGAGTTTACTCTATTGCCAACGCTGTCGACAACTGGCTTGTTTGATTAACAGCTAATATCGAAAAAGCTTTTAGTTTAGCTCGCACCCTACCGGATGAAGACGGGCAGATTTTACGAACACCGCATGCAATTTGCAAAATTTTCAGTTTTGTCTTTTTTCGCCTCCAGGCTATTTTAAGAGTTTCTTTCAACTTTAAAGCGGTAAAATTGACCTCAATTTTAGTGGCTGACAATATTATTCTAATTTACACTTTGTATTGGATGATGAAATAAAAATATCCTAATAACTATCAATGCTCGTGTTGGAGTATCTTATTGTAGCGCTTCGCTTTAATATAACTTCTGAAAAAATAACATATCTTGATACAGAAAATTGCATTAAAACTGAAATTGTTGGTTGAACTGCGCCGAATTTAAGTACTGTATTTTGTTTTTCAATCTAAACTTTCTTATTAATATGTGGAAACTGTACAATCCCAATTCCAGTTTGACAAATTTAAGCTAATAGCAAACTTGGTAGATTAAAACTTTAAAATTGAATTTAGCGTACTTTTCTAGATATGTTCCAAAGAGAATTTAAAAAAACTAGACGCCTACAGGCGTTTACTCGGGCTACAAAGATTACCTTGGCATAAGGACCTCAGAAATGTAAACAATCATTTAATGTCTAAAAACAAATTCAAGCCGGGCACTCTTTGGCAAGGGCAAAGATCTCCCACATCCTTGTATACTGGGTTGCTTGTGTTTTATGAAAGAAAAATGAATTTTTTTGACACAGTGGAGAAATGTTAACGGTACGAGTTTAAATTTACCTAGCGAACTATTTTTTTTGGTGTTTAAAAAAAATAATTTTTAAAAACTTTTCGCGTCTTTATTTTTTCTGTAACTAGTAGTAGCTTTTGCTAAGTGGCAACGAACAAGACATAAACACGAAAACGATAAAGGCTGTGCAAATTCTAAGAACTGGCGCTGTCATTATATTTTTTGAAAATCCTTGTACTTTTCCCTTTCACTTTGCGCAGCTAATAGTGACATTTGGTCACCGAAAAGTTTTCTTTTGAGACCGCTAGCTGTCAATTAAAATTTTTCAAAAACTCAAGAGCTATTTTCCTATCATAAATCCTCATCAGTTCTGTAAATTTCGACTTCGGTTCATAAGCATCTTGATTTCAATTTGATGGATGTTGACAGCTCGCTTTAAATTGCATAATGAAAATTTTACAAATTCCGGAAACTATTTTGTTTGATTCTTTCTTCAATGGAACTTTTGCTTTACGTACGAGTCAAACTATAAAAAGTATTTCTTACATAAAT
>JANCMA020021653.1:0-17051 GCA_024336925.2 Zoanthus solanderi
TGAAAACAGCAGACAATAAACACTAACAGCCATTTTTATTATATCTCACGTGTTCTCCCACAACCGTAAAGCATGCTCGGTGATGTTGTAACACTTTCATCTGTTTACTGATAATGTTAATATGCAAAGTGATCAAACAACAGCATTTAATGTTGTTTCATAGAGAAAGCAAAGAATGGCATTATTGCAGGTCATATTAAAAATATCTCATAACTATTTTGGATGCATATTTTGACATTTTCTTACTCAGTTTTTGAATGGAATTTTTCACAGCAAATTTTGCAAAGTTATAAATTGACTGATGTTACTCTACTGCTCATTCTCATTCACAGACCTTCTCCTAACGTTAAATGTTACAAACTAATAGAAATTCAACTCAGTACAGACTGTCTGTAGAGGGCCCTGGAGGGGTAAAATGGGAATTGGGATTGGCAGATTTTGCCTTGGGAAAATGGGGTTCAGGCCACACTGGGACTGGGATTTGGTCACTGGGAATGGGAAAAAAATGTTAAAAATGAAAAATGGGAATGGGATTTGAGAATTGCAAAGTGGGATTTGGAACAAAAAAATGAACTGGGAAATGGATTGGTTCCCCCCCTGCCCCTCAGGACCCTCTCTGTACTATTTGTTGTTTTCAAAATGATTTTGCTGTAGTAACTGACAGTGACATGAATTTGCTTGTCCCTCGGTGGTATAATAATTCCTTCCGTTAATTATAATGGAAATCATTTTGTATTTTGGTGCGTGTAATCTAAGAAATAGATTTTATTGAGAAACATATTTTCAGGGAACCGTGCACACCAGGAGAGCACTGTCACCTCCAGCATGGCCATAAACAAGTCAGGTTTCATAAAGTTAGTACAGTTTTCTTCTTTATTAACAGTGTAGATTAAACTTGTTTTAACTTTTAACCATTTGATGAAACAATTTGGTAAACCTCTTGTTTGAAGTTCACCCCACTAATCCTGGTGATCTGATATACCTTCTCCGTTATTCTCGTAATCTTCCTCCCCTTCTTCATTGGTCTAGGGGTTTACTGTTGTATTGCATTGATGGCTGGTAGTAGGACTGGTATTCTTCCTTGTGTTTGAGACCCCCCAGAAATATTGATATTGAAAGAGTTGAGTTGTGAGTTGTGCATGAAAGTGGTTTATAGAGCCGGGTTGTGTCATCTGTCTCATTTTCTCAACAATATTCCTACATAGATCCAGTTGCAAGAAAAAGTTGAGACAGCTAGAGCTGGTCAAGATGTAGTGGATGGAAATCGGTGTCTTCATGTTTTTCTGTGCTCTGTTCACAATTCATAATTATGTTCTCCAGGTCTTCCTTTTTCACCATTGAAGCCATGATGATGATGAAGCTGCCTGGTTCCTTCTTCCTTGCAGTCCACTGGATCCATTCCTGCATTTGGACTCACTAAGGGTTCCAAACCTGTAAACTATGCTTACCCAGCTGGTTTAACTAGCAGACAGTGTTACTTGCAAATAGATATAAAGGGTCACTTGTGAGAGCTGAGTGCCAGAAGGAATAAATCTGTATATTAATCATTTACTCTGAAGAGCACCACATTGCCTTCCTGGTACCCTCTCTGACACCACATAATTTGATTTATATTATGTTGTATTATATCATTGATAGTACACTATTTACCTTCGCCAAAGAGGTTATGTTTTTGTCAGGGTTTGTTTGTTTGTTTGTGGGTTTGTTTGTTTGGTAGCAACATAACTCAAAAGCTTATGGACAGATTTTGATGAAATTTTGAGGAAATTTCAGAAATGGGATGAGGAAGAATTGATTAAATTTTGGGGGTGACCCGGATAACAATCTAGATCCAGGAATTTTTTAAAGGATTCTTCACAATATGCTTGGCGTAGGTCTGGGCTCTCAGAGTGTTTTTCTAGTTAATTAAATGTTATTGTTAGGTCCTTCTTGAAATATTAAATTATAGTACTGATGATCTACTTTGCTTCTGTGTTGCACACTATCAATTAGGAGCCATTTCCTCTTTATCCTGGTGAAATTCTTGTTGGTGCTTCTGAAAAAGGTTAGTGATTGATGTATTATTTATACTAAGTACTTCACTTATGGTACTGAAGGAGAAGGAACATGTTTATAAGCACATAACATATTACAGAGGAATTAGGTAACTATGTAAAGATATATTTAATTTTGTTTGAAACAGTAATCAATTTAAACCTAGGGTTGAAATGGTGGACAACTTTCATTATCTTGGTGAAGATGTGATTTCATGTGGAGGAGGGGTAGAATCTGCAGTAAGGTATAGGGCATCCTGTGCTTGGAGTAAATAGAGGGAATTGGAAGCTTGCTACAGTAAACCATAGCATTCCTTTAGAAGAAAGAATGAAGGTTTACTATGCACATGCGAGGCCTGCAAAGCTGTATGCTGTAGAAACTTGGGCACTAATGGAAAGACTGGAACAACTGCTAGCAAGTTGTGGTCATAGAATGTTGAGATACATGTTAGGAGTAAGATGACAGGACAGTATTACTAATGAAGAGATGAAGAGGTCAGAGGTGGGGTGTGGTGGAGAACCTTGAACATAGAGATGGTTTGGTCATGTAAAACAAAGGGATGGGAATAGCATATGTAGAAGGCCAGTAGGTAGGTCAAAGAAGACTTTGAGTAAGGACATGAGGAAGTTGAACATCATGGAAGATAATATAACCAATATCATACTGAACAAGATGCACTATGACTGGTGTGATTTCTCATGCAGGTTAATAACTGCCCAGTTACAATCAGTAGCTACTCTGATAAAAAAAAAAGATTAAAAAGAGTATATATTTGTGAGGCCTGCATTGCTGTATGCAGCTGAAACATGGGCACTAACAGAAAGACTGGAAGGACTGCTAGCTAGTTGTGATCATAGAATGCTGACAGAGATACACGGCAAGAGAAGATGGCAGGAGAGGATTACTGATGAAGTTAGAAGATGTGGGATGGAGAACCTTGAACTCTAAAAGTTGTACATTAATCTCTCATTCTTTAGTGCCATTAAATCATTAAACTGATATAGTTATGTATTGAACTAACTGCTACAGACTACAAGAAAGGCATTCGTTCATTGCCAGTTGTTGAGCCTAACAAAGCCATTCGACTGACTGCAACTATGGATCATGAAGTTGATGGTGTTTTGAGAAAAGCTGGTGAAATGTGGCAGCTTGAAGGACCCTGCACGTTTTGGCCCTCACCATACACGGTATTTTATGCGATTGTTGATTATCATTTGCAAAATTTTTAATTCTCGGCCATTGCCACCAACAAGAGCCTTAACACTACCACTCTAACATTGACAGAACACATAACATGTTCTGTTGTATGGGATTGATAATTAAAAAAGGTGATGAAGATTAACTCCTGTAATCATACTATTATTATTTGATAATCAAGATATTTATTATTAAGAGATTTTGCTGATGGTAGCAAAGTTATGTTTATTGGGTAACAAATGAAGATAATTAATTTTATGTGGATTTGGAAGCCTACATGTATAAATCTGATTGATAGCCTATTCCATATAAACATCATATATAGGAGGGTTCAGCAGAAAGAGCACTGTCGTTCAAGACTCTTAGACTGCATGATAGTCGACTATTGGTTATGTTTTCAGGTGCAATCATTTAATCCATGTTTGTTTAGTTTGGACCTTCTAGTGTCACAGACTTGTTTTTGTATTTAGAATTTCTGACATAAACATACTTGTTTGATAGTTAAGCATGGATCCTCCATTCTTTCTTGTTACAGAGATCTATTTACTGTAATTGTCTTGTTATATTCTAGTAACTGGTAAGATGAAAACAATATTTTGCAGGGATTTTTCATAGCTAGCAAGGTTTTAGCCTTAGGGCATTTGTTTGAAACCTGATTTTGAAATTTAACTAATTTGATTATACTTTTTATGAACGTTTGATAATTGTTGTATACAGTAACAATCTGATATTAGCCCATTAACAGAGGAACATGCATTTTTATTGGTTTAGATCATGCTGTTATCCTACTTCCTAGTGCATTTCAATGTTTTTTTTTATACATTTATTTAAACTAATCTCATTTATATGTCAGCTAGATGTCCAAAATCACAGAACTCAGCTTTTTGCTTCAGTTGAACTACTGTACGTACATGTATTGGTTGTAAATAGTTTTGCTACCTTCCTGAAGCATTTCTCAAAACTGGCATCTTGCAAAGGAAACTTTCACTTGTGTAATGAAAATGAATAATTTTAATGCTCTTTCACAGTCCTCAGCACTTCTTAATTATGTCAAGAAGAACATTGAATGCATCCTTAACCTTTGGACCTTACTGTGCAAAAAAAAGATTGTCTTTGCATTTTTTATTGTTTTTTCTGTTTGTTAAAACTCATGAGTCCTTTGCCTTCTGCAAACATGTGAGATCCGCAATCCCAACTTTTCTATTTTTGGCTTATTCTCAGGTAGGATTACTACTTGCATTAAATGGAGAAATTATATTTTCGGCATCTTCATTGTGGGATGTAGCATTCATGATAATGACCTTAAACATGTAAACAGATAAAATTAAACTGCATCATCAAAAATATCCAATTGTGCATGCTTTCTCACCACATTTGTGCAAGTCCTTGTAATTGCTGACGATACAAAAAAGTGATTGATTATTACAGTTATGTTACTTTCAGTACGGCAAGGATCCTTTCTCTGCACGTCGCTACCATGACCTTCATGGATTTTAATATGACCTTATCCCTCCCCCTGGAGTGTTTTTTTGTACCGATGGACATTTATATGGACATATTTTATGTTGCAGGAGTTGATAGGCACTATCCATGCACGGGTTATTAAACATGGGGAGGCCTTGAGGTTGAAGGCTAGCCAAGATTTAGTGGACAGAAATGAAAAGTATGAACATTTTAGTAATATAGACTTTATATAGGTGTCAAGTTTTGTTGCTGGCCAATGGCCTAATTGGGGACACCTTCTTTAGCACTCTCAGGTGCATGGAGACCTTTCACATGGCAGACTCACATGCATGTAAACACAGATCTGAAGGCCTACAGTTTAACATCCTTATTCGAAAAGACGAGAAAGCCTATAGTTAGAGCACCTTTTCCTCAATTATTTGAACACTCTGAGTGTTGGTCTGATTGGGAACAAACAAACCTGAGCCTCCTGCATGGTAGAATGGCACCTTACCAACGAAGCTAGCCAGGTGGTTTTATTATTTTCAGTTGTAAGAAAAGCAAAAGAAACATTACTTTTCAGTTGTTCCTGCAAACTTTTGATGTTTTTGATCATCTGATGTAGGAATCTTGAAATAGCTGTCCAGCTACTAGCTTATTTTATTGTACTGAACTTAGGTTTTTCAGTATTTTTATGTTTAAATTTTATGTAGTATTATGCCAGCTACCAATTTGGCCTCAGTACAATATATACTATATTATGTGCTTTTAAATTCTTACAGTAAATTATTGGTTATGCTAGAAACGTGACTAAAAATTATTTTTTTTTGGAATCTAAAGCAGACCTTTAGAACATTAATTGTTTGTCATAGTATTCACATTTTAATGAATTTTCTATTGCTTTAATCGATGGGATTACCTTCATAAACTTATTGTGCATGATTAGCAGAAATATGATGACATTTAGACAAGTTTAAATAAGAACATAAGTGAGTGAAATACAGCACTTAGAGTTTAAGATTTTTACTTTTTTTAATGCATTACTTTTTCTCATCATCATCATCAATCCAGTTTTGATCCGGTTTTATCCCCCATAAACGAGGGTGGCCAGATTTACCCCACTCTGCCAGCAATCTCTCCCACTCCCACTCTCCATCTTGCTCGATTCTTTATTTGCATCCTCCTTCTTCAAACCAACACTCTTACTCTTAAGTTGGCTACTTTCTCTTTGTTAAAAACTTGTTTTTATTGAACAGAAAATTAATAACATGCTCACTACTGTTAGAGTTGCTTAAAAACTCCTGGAAATTTTGAAAAATTTTCCAGGGCACTGGAAAAATCCTAAAAAAGCCAGATAACTTCCCTGTACTCCCGAATTACTCCTGAAATTTGTGGAAAAATCTTCATCAGTTTATTAAGAAACCTGCAGAAACATCTGACTCATGATTGTATTTTTGTATTTTAACATAATTAGTTATTTCCTTAAGGTTTCCTCAAAAATTTAACTTTTGACTCTGTAAATTGTTTATTCTTTTAAAAGTAGGCTTCAGTTTTGGAATATCATAAGTGTTTTGTTCTCATATTTTTACTAGTTTTCTAAGTTATTTTTAATGTATTCTTATGCTCAGGAAACATGTAACAGGTGAACAATGGCTTGTTAGGGACCTTGGTTCATATTTGCCGGGAGTTTATGAACAGGCAAGTCTCAGTAGTTTGATGTTGTTTATAATTAGTGTTAGGATAATTATTATTGTATTGATACTATTAAATTTAATGTCATTATAAATCAGTATTAGGATTTGCATCATTATTGATATTAATTAGTATTTAACTACTATTGATAATTGTAGTATTCAGTGCTTTCAATAAGCACCGACGTCCGACGAAGAATGTCAGCTACTTCTATCAGAGACGTCGGCTACTTTTTTCCCTAAACTGAAGTATTTAAAGAACGATCCTTTCAAACAAAATTGAAATTACTTTTAATGGTCTTGGATGTAATTTTTACATCAATTTCGAGATCAAGGTCAGGCCTCATTGCGCATTCGGCATGATTTGATGCCCAGAACGCTGGAAATAGCGTTTTTAAAAGAGCTTCCAGATTTTAAATTTTTCTGGGGGGACATGCCCCCAGACAGACCTAGCAAAAGGGGACTTATGGCCCATTGTTAATACCGTCACCTACTCTACCCCAACTGGCTGCCTACTTCAAAATTTATTGAAACCCCTGAGTATTAGCACTAACTCTAAGACACTGTAATCTGTTGAAATAATGACATACCAGATTCGTGTCTTGGTGGGGACATTCATACCACACTGGGAAAGAACTTATAGCCTTGGTCAGCATTTATTCTGGTAATGATGTCTCGATACAAATACCAGCTTCTTGTAACCCATCAAACCAGTTTTTGTTAGAAAGAGCATCCAGCCGCTACTTTTATATTTCTTGATGACTTTAACTGGTTGTTTCCAGGGAAGGTACACTCCAAGGTATTGGATTGGGTTGGGATAATTCTAATAGAACTTAATTGCTTTGATAATAGTTTGAAAATCCATTGAAGCACAGGTCCTTCCATTTGTTTTCTTCTCAAAATGGTTGGCCGCTAATGAGAGAGTCTAGTGAAATTTCTGACTTATAAACAACACTTCTTTTTTTGTGTGTATTAATTAAGGTAAAAATGGAAGAGCCAGAAAGAGGGGTGGTTCTAAAACCGAGAGTGTGGTTGTTGTAGGTATATATTGTACAGGTGGTTGGTTAATTGAGAGAATGGTAAAATATGAGGAAAGTGGAGATCAAACTAAAAGTTCTTTTTGGTCAGATTCTGAAAAAAAGGAAGAATCAACTTGTCGGGATTGGTAACATTCTCACTGGAGGATCAAAAGTTTTAGTGGACTTGTAGGTAAAGATCCTGGGTAATTTGGTGAAGTCAATTATGGTTATCAGATTGGAGAAGTAAATGAAGGGATGGTGGATTTGTCTGCAGGGAACAAGGAATGAAGCTTCTTAACAGTTGAAAATTGGTTCTAGCATCAGTTATTACAAATGAATACGATAGTCTTAATAATTGGGACAAGGTTTTAGGAAAACAATGAAGTTTTAGAGGTTGAAGGTGAAGGTGACGAGAACTTTCAAAGAAAATGTAAAGGAGAGGTGTAATAGTGTAGAACATTGGGATTATTGAAAGTTTGTTGGTTGCTGCTAAATATGTTTGTGATCTTACAAGAGGAAAGCAGAGACATCCAAACTTGGTGGCAGAAGAGAAATCTATCAGTTGTGGTTGTCAGGTAGGTCTGAAGGGTTTCTTGTTCAAAAGAACACCATGAGAATTACGTTCTGGCATAAATGTAAGCTTCAAGGATAGTTGCACAAGCTTTGGGGAAAACAGAGGTATTCAGACTGATGATATAATTGTGATGGAGTGGTATAATAATTATAGTATAGTATATAGATGATGATATAGTAATAATGTTGAAAAAAGTATTGATTGAAAAAGAAGATGTGATGGTAATGACAAATATCGTGTTACAACAAAAGTGATAATCACTTTGGGTTGATGATTCTCATTGAAAGAATAAAGATGATGATATTGATTCAGCATTCAGTATGGCAAGTGAATTAGATTAGTCCTATACCTGCAGGTTCTAGGTGTTGTCAAGGCGAAAACTCTAACTCAAGACAAAGCGCTTCACATGAAGGCATTAGAAAACTGTGTGGATGCTCTTGGAAAAAAGAGGTAAATAGCATGGATATACTTTATTTTGCATCTACAGTACATACATCTTCAAATTTTAAAACGAGACCCACATAGTAATCGGTAAAACTTCAAGAACTAAATAAATCTAGTTAGGTGCCCAATTGTTTTTTGAATTAATGTGTTTTATCAGGGAAACTCAAACGAAATGTCTACTGGAATGGTGTTGATCCTTACGTTAGTTTATTTTGTAAAAAATATAGCAGAATAGTTGGAGAAAAATTCAAAGCATTTAGAAACTATGTTTAAACAGTGTTGATTGAGGAGGTGAAAAGAAAACAATTTTATAATTTTTAAATCATTTCTTGCTGAAGTCTGCTGCTTATAGCAAAACAATAAACAAGATCAGGATCCGTTGCTCAGATTCTTCCTGCATAATAATTTTTTTGTCTGTATCTTTGAATGTTTTAAGTGTTGTTTCATTGCTTTAGTTAGCTGGTTATATAGGAAGTTGCCAACCCTGAAGGTGAATGGACGCAAATAGATGGACAAAATATAAGTGATTGAGTTAACAATTCTGTCCTGTAAACATGAAAACGGTGTCTTTATAAATGCAGTCCTCTAAGACTCTGAAAACTACATATTTTTGCTACATTGCTGCAGCATTCTAGTGACTGCTTTTTTTTAATAGGCTACAGTACCATTGCTTCTCGAAAATTTGCTTCTTTGAAAAGTTATCCCTGGTAAGGAAATAATTTATACATTTATGATGCATCGCTAGTTACACAGCCAAACATAATTCAAGAATTGCAATAGTTCCCTGTGGTTTAGTGATACTAATCAAACAGAGTTTACCATTAAGTTAAGACTGGTCAGAAATAGTGATGTAGTTTAAATAAATTTATCGGTAGAAATTACAAACTTATAAAGTTTATATATATCTCATTTAGAATTGTTGGTCAGGAGTGGCTGGTAACTATGGATGAAACAGAATCGTACATTCCAGAAGTATCTGAGGTTTGCTTTTATCATTTTATATCTTATGGTTTTGTGTTTTGCTGCTATTATCAGTAGAAAACAAAATGGCTTCATCATTAGGTGTTAAATTCACATGTTGTTGAGCTAGACTCAAATCTGATTAGATCATTGGTTGTGGAGAAGATTCAGGGCTGGTTCTAGATAACCACCATTTTTTTGGACCTCGTGTATTTGTCTGGCTTGGAATTGAACACAATCCTCCAGCGCAGTAGACTGGTACCTTACAAACTAGGTTAACCAGCCAATGGTTCTTTTTCTAATCTTTTTGTTAAGAAGCTTTTTGCACGAGGTACTGTGTAGAATGGCTGTTATGTAGAAATGACTTTAAATCTCCTCGTTGTAAAATCGTTGTCTCACTTTTGTCTCTACGATCTTTTTTCTTCATCCACAACTCTTACTCTTGAATGACGTTTACAAAAACAGAAGATGAAGATGTTTTCTACTTGCATCCATGTGGCATCCTCTTTGCTTATTATTTTTCTAAAGCTGAATAGAAAAAGATCAGCAAAAAACTTGATAAAAATCGCGACCTTTTTAATTACAGACATGTTTCGGCAGTGCTACTGACAATGGCATTAGCAATGCAGAAATATGTCTGTAATTAAAAAGGTCGTGATTTTTATCAAGTTTTTTGCTTTTCCAAAGCTCAGTATTTGATTGAAATTGTTGCCGCTCCTTTTCCAGGAAGTTGTGCAAGAAGTTAAGAAAACTGTGCTAAGCCGAGGAGAGTATTGTGTGGTTTTGGACCCAGTGGACGATAAAGGCTGCAATCAGTTGGGCAAAAGAGAATTACGCAAAGGAGTGAGAAGTTTCTTTCTTCATCCAGGTCAGTGAAAGCCATGAAGTTGTCATTAACGATACTTTTAACGTTTCTATTTTGATACCAATAATCACAATCAGATAATTAAATAAAACTTCTTTGTTTAAAGCTTTTAAAACTCTGATAAAATAAATATGTAACTCTATCAGTAGTCGTGTAGGAAGCGTTTCAACCTCAAAATATGCAAATGAGGTTTTAATGTATTCCAAATGGCGACCATTGAAATCGGTCAAATGGCCGAAAAAGGAGTCAAAAGGATGGGCTTTTCCAGAATCCATGTGCTTGTTATCGTCACCCAAACCCTAGGGAAAGTCAGGGGGTGGTGAAAGTTTGAGGAAAAAAACGGAAACAAGGAAAGGGTGGGTCAAAAATAATTTTTCTGAAGAAAAAGAAGAAGAAGAAAAAAGTCCATGCTCAGGAAGTCCCCCAAAAGGGGAGAAGGCTGTGGTTCAGGAAAAGATCGTTGTGATCTGTAAAAAGACGTCTAACAATAAACTGAAGTAACAGTTCTAGGAGAGTCTTTTTGATAGGAAAAGGGACCAATGAGAGGAACCTAGTTTGTTCAAGTTGGATTGGCTGGTAAAAACATAGAGTCAGACAGAGATAAAAGACCCTCTGACTCACTCACGGTTCGAGGTGCAGTAGCTGTAATTTTTACGGTGCCCAACAAAATTCGACAATGGATTTACCAAGGGCGAGCTCTTCTTTAAAGTCCCGAAGGAAATTCCCAACTCCAACGAAGATAGATTCTGGTCTTGGTAAAAGATGACAGAGTAATGTAATAGTAATACCATTTCCTTAAACAATACCTCACAGAAAATTAGCATAGTGTCTAATAATTTAATATTTTTAACATAAGTCATAGTGTGTTGTTAATTTATAATTCATCGTATTGAAAATCTGTTCGTTACAGGTGAAAGTTTGGAGAGTGGTATCCAGACTTCTTACGTGCTCGGTTCAGATGAGGCTCTTGTTCTAAGTGCAGTTGACGAGTTTAGCGATGATTTGGGTAAAGGTAGGTGTACAGATTGTTTTTGTTACACAAAGTTTAATTAATCTCAGTGAATATTGATTAGGATTTAAAAGAATTCCTCAATTTGATATCAGTCTGCTGATCTTGTTATGGTTGGGGAAATATAGCAAGATCTCTCGGTGCATTTAAGGTCATGAAAACAGTTTGAAAGTTAGAATTTTATAATTTAATTTAAGGCCTAAAAAGCAAACAAACGAACAAATTTCACTTTAAATGTTACTTAGTTACTTAGTTACTTTTGTAAAAAAGGCCCTGAAAGTTTAATCTATTTGCTTTTAACATGCACTTTAATCAGATCTTTCTGGTATGATGTTATTAACTGGATTAAACAAAGGTTTGGAAATATTAAACTTAACCACTGCACACACAGCTTTTTGGAGTAAGCATACATAAATTCAAAATTTAATTTTATTGATTGCAGACAATTTATCTTTTATAGCAAGAATAACCAAAACATCCCCGAACTATCGAATTTTAGACAGAAGTTAAAAACTTTTATTGTTTAGAAAAATTGGCTGTGGAAAAAGACGGAAAACAAACACTTATTGATAAATGGAATCCTTTCGTCTGCTGATATCTGACATTGTATTACAATACTTAGAACTATTTTATCTTAGTTTCCTCTTCTTTGTTTTTTATATATAAATAAAGAGAATCATGAGGCCGTCACAAATGTCGTTCCAAATTTTGAAAAAAGATAAAAAAAAACATGGGTTAGAAATTGGTATAATCTGTATAGATGGGGTTGTACTAAACAACGTGTAGATTAAATAAAACACATTTGCACAAAATGCACACAGGGTTCGTGTGTTTAAATTCCCTATATCATCCTTTTTTTTGGGCTTATACGTTTGTAACAATTCTTATTTTATTCTTAACGCTTATTTTATTCCCAGAGCATACCAGTTTAGAGTACAAGACTTTTTCATAGCCTATACGTGCATGCAAGAATCAGTTTTTCAGAATTTTCTTGTAGTGCCTCGATTTTGTTGTTTTAATTTCCAAAACTTTCAACGACTTTCCAAAGTCCTCGCGAATTCTGTGTATTCCATTTTTAAAATCTGTGTGTAACGTTGAGATATTCCTGAGGTGAATTGTGCACAAAACAGTTTCGGAAAGGTTTACAAAATAACAAAGATTGAAACGGATTATGCCCAGAAACTTGACTATTCAATCGTTAACAATTGTTGTCTTTCATACATGTCAAAAACAACCGGAAGTACAGACACGTTGTTGATAGTGAAGTTAGCAGTTGTTTCCATTGACCACTCCGGTCTCCACCTTTCAACTCTTACTGCCTCTTGTAGTAAGATTTTCTTTTAGTTAGTAAAACATTTTTACTTATATTTTGATAACTTCATTTTCTCCTATCTGCCACATTGGAAGAAATTGTGGAAAGGTCTCCTGGTGATAGGTGGATGATTGTTGGACCTCTTGAGTACATCCCACCCATTGAAGTTCACGTGACCGCAAGAAGGTAGGATGATGTTAAAGAATATTTATTGTAGGCTATTATAGAACATTTTAGGTCGTGTTTTGTTCAAAATATTTACTTTTAAATTGTGTTTCACCTATTTGTATTTCTTTTGCATTTTAGAAAGGGTTTGATACACTTTGCTATTGTGATTAAAAGGGCTGTATCGTGCACTTTTAGCATTTTTTAAAATTCCAAATATGTCTTGGCCTCAAAAATTTCCAAAAGTGATGGTCTAGGTTTGTTATTTAAGACTATATTGTGCCATTTATTCTATTTCCTGTCATCTGTTGCTACGGATGGCAAGGATGGAAATAGATTGAAACTTGAAAAATTTGGGCTAAACCTTTCAAGTTTTGATGCTATCTCAACAAAAAATATCAGTCAAAAATGTATTATGGGTTGCACATTTTTAAAACGTTTCAATAGATATTCAACTAGCAGTTTATCAGAAACATTTTGTGCATAAGTAAAACCAGTAATTAACGATTTTAGCGAAAAATTGACCCAAAACAACAAAATCGTCGTGACATAGTTCCTTAAATTTATCGAGATTTAAGTACTCTTGGTTCTTTACATACATCACATCTCCACTAGACTGACTAAGTTGGATGTACACACTGTAAAACTTGTTTTTTTTAAATAGAAGAATACTCAAATAAAAATTTCCATTCTTCATATTTGGCCAAACTAAGATTGTAAACATAGCCGTCCACAAACGGTATCATGACGTTAATTTCGAAACGCCTCAAATGCTAACTAGTGTGTTTTTTGGTATAATAATGTTAACAATAATTTCTTATCAGTGTTTCTCACTGGTAATTCGTATTAAGAGGTCAAGTGGCTTCACCCAGTCAACGTTGTTGTTTGATCTGTTCTCAGCATAGCCTAAGCATTTTTTCAATTAGGATAATAATTACCAACTATCCCCCAAAGGGGATGTGAATAGTGCTGGATATATACTAAGACGTGAACCGCCGAAGCACACGTGCTTCCTGTCATTTGACTTCTGCCTCTATGGTCTTGGATATCGCGACTCACGGGAGCCAATCAGAGCGAGCAAAAATGGATATCGGTTGCTAAGGAGGCAGCGTGGCTCAGTGGTCAGAGTTGTGGACTTAAATGTGGAAAATCCGAGTTCAAATCCTTGCCTCGGACTACCGAATGGATTTATCCTTGATGATCTCAGGGAAAAATTCACTGCGCTTTGTAAATTGCCAACTTGTTTGCCTCCTACCGTTTGGGATTCTTAACTGGGAGAGAGGGGAATTTTAACAGGGCACTGAAAAGCCCCTTTTCCGGGAGTTGTCATTAGATTATTTATTTATTTATTTATTTATTTATTTATTTGATAAATACTTATTGTTATTATAATTTATTTTTATTTTTATTAAACTTACCCCCAAGAGATATATGTAACAAAAACAGTATTACTTTTTTAGAGCACAATTTTCAACTTTTAAACTAACTGCTTGTGTCTTGAGATACTCTATGTAATTTATGATAATCATCATCTCATATATAATATGAATGTTTTCTTCAGGAAAGCTATACCTCTGAATAAGAATGAAGGAATTTACGTGAGAAACACCAAGTCAGGAAATGTGAGTGTATCAATCACAATTTCATACCATTTTTTGCAGACTTAACTCAGCTTCCATAAGTGAGAATTCGAGTCCCTGCTTCTGTTAGGAGCTAATCTGTGACGAGTTAGGGCCTGCTTACGAGGTTGAACCTCTTTTGCCCGGTTCAACCTAGCAAGCGGTTGAACTAGCTGCCATACAAAGTCTTCTTGCTGTTTACATGCGAGGTTCAAATCTGACTCGAGTAGCCGGTTCAACCCAGCGGCCAGTTCATTCCAGCAGCTGGTTCAACCTAGCTGAATGGGAGGTTGAACTGGACAGTAGGTATGAGTTTGGCACATTTTTTGATGATATAAACAAAATTAAGGGTTTGAATTGCTTTGAAGTGAAAAATAAAATGGCCGATGCAACTGAGTTCTGAGCTGGAGGCAGAGAGCAATTGTGAGGAAAGAAGTAAATAAATTCTAAACCTATTGTGAAAATAAAAGCATTGTGCCGGTAAATGGATATGAACGACCGAGTGAAAGCACTCATTGAAAAATTCTGCAACTATCACGGTCTGGATTTTAAAGCTGATTCACAGCAGTCCTAAAAGGCATAGCTGCCTCTTTTCTTGGTGAATTCAGACCAGATATCTGATAAAAGAGATGTTTAGGAATGAGTATGATTTTTTTACAAGAGACTTACGATGAACAACAGAATCTTTTCACCATCTTGAGTAGCTTTTTAGCTGATTATAGCGCTACAAACGTTTTGCATGTAAACCAAATTCAAAGTTGTCTAGACTTGTCTAATAGAGCTATGTTGAACGGCGCAAGAGGTTCAACCTCGCACATGTAAACAGGCCCATAGTGACCCATGTAGAGATGGGGTTTAAAAGAATTGAAGGGGTATGGAGACCCTTATCCAATGACACACTAGACTCGTAAAAGGATCTGCCTTGGCTTAGCCTCTAAACTTTTTTGGGAGTTTATCTGATGGGCTTTACAAGTATTAACGAAGTAAGAATCTTTGAATACCCTCTCATCCCGTTTTTCTGGACGACAAACATATCCATCCCATATTAGTTCTTCCAGTGGTAGCAGTTAGTCATTATACAGTCAGCTGTGTTAACAATTTGGGGAAAAAAGTTGAAGTCTGACCGGCCTTCCAACCCAAAACCTCGAGGGAAGTCAAGTTGGTGTATCTTTGCACTTAGGCCAAGCTCTCTCAACCTCGTTTTGACTGTGAGTATTTTGTTCTGGGTACCCCTGGCTGAGGAACCATCAATTAGTAAGATTCAGGGTGGGCAGATGTTTAGAACTCATGTCTCCCTCGTCTGTGACCTGGGATGGAACCCAGGGCCTCGTACGTGGGCTGAAGTTGGCTTAGCTGGTTTTATTCTGAATCCGAGAGTTTCTTCCTGGGCATTTTTCTTCCCTTAGCAAAGTCAACCTATTATACGCCAAGATCTGAGTCGTCTCCATAATTAGTTTTCTGAGCTTTCCTCATATAACTAAAATATTTGAGATGCATCTATAATAATTATTGTTGTTACCATTATTATTAATATTAATTATTTATTAGGCTTCTATATCAGTAATATCTATTTTATTATTTATTTTGTTTAATCATCTTCAGGACTTTATGCACTGGTTTTGATTATTCCATTCATTCTGTTATTTCATGGATTTCTTTTTTCGTCCAACCATCTATTCCATTATATTATTCCATTATTATTATTATTATTATTATTTGTTTTCTATTATTATTACTATGTATCAAATGCAAAAACTACTCAACGACTAATTAATATACTCGCTTCTTAAAGTTACAAATTTGTTGCCTCGATCTGGTTGTTAAGTACTTATAACTCTGACTTCAAGTTGAGTAAAAAAGGCTGCTTTGATTTAAGAGAATCAAGGTTGTCAGTCTAAAATTTGTATATGTATATGTATATGTATATGTATATATACAATTTCTCCTCTTGTTTGTATAATTGGCTGATAATATGATATATGAAATGTTAATTGTTTATAAAAGAGTTTGTTTCATACCAGGTTCGTGCCGTAATGGGGCCACAATCATATTTACTGAAGGCTTACGAGGAGTATTGGGAAAAAGAACTACCGAATGATGTGGAAGAAATACTGAGGTGAAAAACAAAGGATATTACTCGGGGAATTATTTATATTTAGCGGGTAATGTAAGGACATAGAGGATAATTATGATTATATGGACATATGGAATATAATGGATATTAATGAAGTTAAAAACATCCATCGTGGGAATAGATTTATTTAACAAATGAATATATTTCTTCGATATGGGATATTAAAAGGACATGCACTGGTATTTTGAATGTCATAATTGACCTTTTATTTACTTCCTCAGGCTCATAATGAGTTCCTTTTGACACAGCGTTTCCCCTCCAGTATATATGGAGAATGATTGACCAGTTGTGTGTGTTAATTATAAGGTGTTCGTTTTAACCATTTACAGGGCTGTCAACCCCCGAAATTTTCAAATCTGGAGAACTGATAGGAAAGGGACGTCGTGACGTCACAGTGGGTGTATAATATATTTGATGACATCATATCAAGTATGATGTGTCATCATAATTTATGATCGATGACATCATAACGAATATGACGCTTTGTGCAAAAAACGCTTGTTTATGGGCACTGCTAAACAGCGAAACAGCTAATCCAAAACCTAAACCAAACCCTAACCCTAACCCTAAGGATAGGGTCAGGGT
>JANCMA020021757.1:0-17050 GCA_024336925.2 Zoanthus solanderi
CTAGATTCTAATGAGATTCTTTTGTATAACTGACCACCATGTGCGCTGAACTGGAACCTTATGAAACCCACCAATAACCTTATTCCAATTGCCTGTGAAGCAAGTGCAAAATGATAAAAGGGTTTACATTGGTGAAAAGCAAAATAACAAGAGATGAAAGAAAGATACAGCCCTGCCTACCCCTACCATCCATTCCCTTCTATTTGTCACTTGCTTTTAAACATGTTCGGAGTCCACATTTTGGCATAAAAATGTTACCATTTACAGGACTCAAGTTCTAATCTATGTAAGACCTTTACATTTTCTATACTAGCAACGGAATCACGTGTAAAACTACACCCTGATGCAAAAAATCACATCAAAAGTGGATTTTTTAATCCTAAAAAACAGGGGTCGACTTATATACTAGAAAATAAGGTAATTATGTCAAAATATTCTTGGTGAATAAAAAGCTATTGAATACATTGGCAAATTACTTAAATTCAAGCTTCTTGTCTTCCAAATGGAGTGTTTTTAAGGTTCATAGATACGATAGGCTGCTACTGGTAATACAGTTGAACTATACCGTTTCATTTTCCATCATTTCTACAAACTTGTCATGTTTCCACACGGGGCTACGAGATCTTGCTCTTGGTATCAAGTTTTGTTGTCTCCTAGGGACTTCACGATCATCATGCTGACAATAAAATAACAAAATCAAAAGTAGAAAAGTCAGATATCTACTTTATAACTTTGATTATTAATAACCTTTTGAACATGACAGAGTAACTTCTGTTGTAAAGAAAACAGCTGGTTGTCAAGCAGAAGTAATGTAAGAAAAATGGTTTCTCAGAAGATTGCAGTGAGAACTGACATCTTTTGTGACAATTCAAAGTACAATAAAGAGAACTAAAAAAACAATTGTTAATATATTTTACTCAACAATTTTATGACTTGGTCATCATTATCCAGGCTGGTAGGCTGGGGGTGTTTAAACGAACCCCTTCCCACCCATGCAAAAACCAGCCTACGGGCCTGTTACCACAAGTGAATATAAACCCATTGTCAGAGTTCTTGTAACATTGTACAAGGAGTTCAATTAGAAGATAGTGTCAATGACATTTAAGAAAATATTTTCATTCTAATGGAGTCAGAATGAATGTAAATTTAAGGTCTTCAGTATAATATAAATATTTCCTCTTTGTCTCACATGTAGACACTTGGACTTTATCTGACATTCAACTGCTTACTGCTACTTCAGTCTTCATTTAATATATTGCAATGTTTTTACTCTTTCTTGCATAGGGCCTCCTGTTTCCCTGATCTATACCTGAATGGAATGCTGAGTCGGTGTTTTTACAGAAACTGTTTTACAGATTGATAAGATTTACACCAAAAATTCTTCTCACTACAGTGTAAAACTTATCAATTTGTAAAACTGATCTATATTTGGTTGCATTTGCATTGTAGAGTCGAAGCTCTCTTAACGGACACTCTCGTAAGCAGACAGCTCTAATTACAGCTGCCTTGTTTAAAACCCTGTTTGAACTCCCATATAAACTCAGGCTGTAATTTTACATTCTGGTAAGCTGACATTCCCGTAAGCGGCCACGGATACTTTCAGAGATTACAGCTTAGACTTTTTCTTTGTTTTTAAGCTCCCGTAAGCGGACACCCCTAAGAAAATCCTATTAACTAGAACCTTTGTATCTTGTTTTTATCAATCAACTTCACAAATTGCCATTCTTCACAATAATATTACAGCAGTTACAATACCATATTTCAATGTTTGTTTTGTTGTCATCCACATCCAGTTACATTTCGAAACACCACTTACATGTGTATGCTCTTGTGACAGGAATTACGTTGTCAGCACAACACTGTAGCTAAGGCACTCAAGTTTCGATTTTAGCCAAGGCAGAGACAGAGTTTACTTATAACAAATTATACTGGAATTGAAGCGCTGTCAAGGAGGAAAGAATGCCAAACAAAGCACTACCATCACCATCTTTGTTAATACTGCTGGTGTCAATGAAAGCCCTATCCTCATTGGCAAAAGCCGAAAGCCCTGCTGCTTTACCAAGTTGCAATATATTTCATGACCTTGTGGAGCTCAATATTTTAATAATGACAAAGCGTGGATGAGAACTGAAATAATGACCAATGTCCCTACTAAGCTCAATAGCAAGATGAAGCATGAAAACTGGCACATTATCCTGTTACGTGACAATGTACATCATGTCACCCTAGCTCCCCGAAGGGTATAATGTTCTCAAATGTTCAAACTGAGTTCTTACCGAAAACACCATCTCATGCACTCAGCCTCTGGATGCAGGAATAATAAAGACCTTGAAGATGTACTATAAACGAAAGTTCTCATGCACTCAGCCTCTGGATGCAGGAATAATAAAGACCTTGAAGATGTACTATAAACGAAAGCTACTGCTACACATTGCAAGTGAAATTGATGGCAAGAAGATGGCAAGCAAAATTGTGAAGTCTGTTAAGCTTCTGATAGCAATAAAATGGATGGTGAGCACTTGGAAGGAGGTACCATCAGAAGTAATCTCAAGTGCTCTAAGCATGTTGGAATGTATCCAGACTAGGAAATGGAGATGGACGATGATCCAATGGCTGGTGAAGAGTTGCTTGCAATTGAGGAGCTTTTGCCTCACATATTTCCAGATCTAAATGTATCCTTCGCCAATGTTCCTCCAATCGACACAACACTGCCCAGCTGGAGGGAGTAAAATTTGTAAGGATATCCTTGGGGCATTAAAGGAGACTGAATCAAGTGACTAAGAGTCAATTAAAGAGTCTGAAGAAATAAAGAATCCAGAAGTCAGTTCAGTGAAAAGTGCACTCAAGCTTTCAAAGTTGTTGTTGGATTTCTGACTGGCAGGGAAACAAAAAACTGTCACAAGCCATCACACACCTAAGAGATGTCTTGATGAGCTTGCAACTTAAATCTTTGAAGCCGTCTTCTATCTGCAGTTACCTATCGTAACTAACCAGACTAATATAAACTGAAGCCTGACTGAACACCAAACAGGTCGTAAACATTTTAAACTGTATCACTACTTTTTGTTGAAGCTATCAATGTTGAATATGCAGATATTTGTTGCAATTATAATTTGTTTTTTTAGAAATCACCAAGGGAAAGTCCTGCTACTTCAGTATACAGTAATACTATTCAATTATTGTCATTATATCGCAGGGTTGTACAGTATTGGGTACAATAAAACAAAAATGTCATTTATTTTTTGTATTTCCAATGCGATACTGTATTTCTCATTAGCTGGGCAAGCTCCCATAAGCAGCCATCTATCCACTTGGTTGGATCAGCAGTGCCTGTTGGTCTTACTAGTCAAAATCTTAATGCGATATCAGACTTGAAAATGGCAAGGACTCTTTGTTGTTGCAAACAACAATGTTTCTTAATGTGTAGTCACTTCACCAATCAGAATACTTGATTTTGGTCAACAAACATGATTCATGTCTTTAAGAAAATATTTATTTTAGTCCAAATTACTCTTGCAACTTACCAGAAAGTATCTTTTTCCTCGTGGAACATCTGTTGGATTGAGATTATCTTCTGTAACAACTCGTCTTCTATCCCTTGTATTGGTCTGTCCCCTTGGCATGGGATCATGTTCCGTAACAATTCTTCGAGTCTGTATCGGATTCAGTGAAGCACTTTGATTCCTGTTCCTCCTGTCTGGATATATTAATCAAGATATTATTCATCAGGTATGTTCTATGTATCTATATTAAATGCTTTCACTTCACTTGCACAATAGTTTGGATTTGCCCAAAAGTGACTATGTTGGGGTCTATAATCAGCCACAGAATAGACTATAATGGGGTAGGGGTTCTGAGAGGCCAGCAGCACAAACCCAGCAAAAATTGACCCAAGTGTGTCCCCTCCAAGACAATAATTAGGTTAAGATAGCATCGACAGATCTATCATATTACAATTATATGTATTAATAAGCTACAGTAAAAAGACACTATATCTTGACAATAATATAATTATAAAATTCTTATATTAGATTAAACCATGTTATATTTACCATGCCATATACATTACATGTTACATTTACCATAAAAGACATTAAAAATAATACTATTGAGGAAACCAGGAATTATTCTTTAAGTAAAAATGATTTATAAAACCTTAGGAATTTATACACTATAATTTCATACATTAGAAGTTATGTTGAACATTCTAGAGTAATATAAAAACATTTCAATCTACATTTTCTGATGCACTGATTCAAGTGACTACTGGCACAAAATCTAAACATTTTAAAAAAACTTTTAAGTATCTAAGAGTTATTCTATTGTTATCATATTGCAACCTTATTTTTCTGTACCTCTCCAGTTATCTCTAAATTCTCTCTGCAAATTTCTTTCATTGAAGTATTTGTTGCGGTTCTGTTCATCATCATCACCATCATCATCAAATGAGTCATCATATTTTTCATTTCTTTGCTGCCCATGTGCTTTAATATCCCTTCTTTTCCTTCTATTGTTATACTCATCATCATCATCATCAGTGGATGAGTGATGAACCTGATATCTACGCTCTCTCTTATCCTTTGACCTTTCTTTGTCCCTGTAAGCATGTGATATAAATTATCATTGTAACCAAAAACCATCTTGACTAACTGGTCATGCAGAAGTCAATTATTAAGTCTCAAAAGAAAAATTGAAAACACTTTCAATAAAACAAATCAAAGAAAAAGATAATTTTATCATTTCCTTGGACCCTGAAAATTCTTAATCAAATGATCTGACTTAGTAACCAGGCCAGCTTGCTTTAATCTTGTCTATTTCTCTATCTCAGAGCCTTGCTGGCTAATCACGTGTCCATGCAACTCAATGCAAGCAGCCATAATGTTTGCACCCATAAGTTTAAATGATTTGAGTGGTATGTTTTTTAGTAAAATGTTTAGTTTGTCATTTGCCAAAGGTAGACCTCTCAACTTTGATATTATTTTGTTATGGAGTGAGATTGGGGGCAGAGTCGAGCACTGAAGGCACAAGACGTCTAAGGCAGAATGGGGGCATGCTCCCAGAAAATTTTTGATTTTTAGAGGCTCAGAATAGCTACTTCCAGCATTCTGAGTGGAGTTTCAAAAGTTACCCATTCAGTCCCAAACATATATTTATTCATTTATCAACCAATGCAAAAAGTTTCTAAAACACAATTTTTTTGAAGCTGGTTGTATTCACAAATGGCATTCTTAACACTTTTTAAGACCTCCACTGTTTAATATTCAATATTCCCTCTTGTTGAAAACTAAAAACAGCGCATTACTTGAGCTTTACACACAGCTGTGTGCGAGTGAAAACAAATGTGTGAGTCTCATGCTACTGTAAATCTGTGACAGTTGAGAGGTCTGCAAAGTCAAAATTGTTGTATACTGTAAATTAAGCAATACATTTGTGTTTCTGAGGCAGACTAAATTGTAAAAGAAAGCAGCCAAGAAATTTAATGTTCTGCTTTACCCATTAATATTGTAGAGACTGAGTTTCTAATCTGGACTAATCAATGTTACAAATGATCATCACAGTTATGATTATTGAAACTGAGTTTGTAATGCTATGTAAACAATGATGTTACAAATGATCGCTGTGGTTTTGATAATTAAGACTGAGCTTGTACCACGGGTAAACAATGACATTATGAATGATCGTCACAGTTATTTAATATGCAATATAAGCAATTGTGGCATCACAAAGGTTGCAGGTTTGCATTCCATTTGAGCCTGAGAATCGTTTTTCGGACTTTCCTTTTTACCTTGCTGACATTATATAAATAATCACAGCAATCATTCACAATTTCATCATTTATGTTAAACCCTGTGTTTTCTTCAACCAAGTTTATCTTATGAGTTGTTGCTGGTTTAGCTGATTTCTGTAATCTCTTTGTTTT
The DNA here is from genome assembly GCA_024336925.2 of Zoanthus solanderi. Lineage (NCBI taxonomy): Eukaryota > Metazoa > Cnidaria > Anthozoa > Zoantharia > Zoanthidae > Zoanthus > Zoanthus solanderi. The sequence continues at coordinate 5,921 of JANCMA020021757.1, forward strand.
ATTTTGTTTTATAGTATCAAACTTTGCTCTGGTTCACTGCTGCCCATTACCTGGTTTACTGATAAAACATGGGAGTGTTACCCTATTCCCCAAACAAGACAAAGGATGTTTTATTTTATTTTAGGATCAATAATGAACCAATGATCAGTAATCACTGAAACAATAGTTATTAACCATCCTTTCTCTCCCATTAATTTGTAAAATATCAGATCTATTTGCTTCCATACTAGATCATTACAGATTGATATACATACATACAAATTGAAATAGCAAAACAACTCAAAATTTGCATGGGATTGTACAATTTTCTGCTACCTCTTTATGAAGCAGATAACTTATTATATAACTGCATTATTATTCTTGCTACAAACAACAAGAAGGAGAATGAGTTGTTACACCTTAATGGTGTAAGGCTGTTATTTGCGTTTTTTGAAATTTTGAGAGATAAACTATGTATAAAGCTATATAGTCCTGTTTTTATAACATCACTGATTACCAATTGATGGATTAGCCGGAATTGATTGCGGTCAATAACTGAATCATTGTGCTTGTGCCGGTTGCTAAAAAGACCTTCAATTGTTCATATAAACTCGAAGCTAGTAATAACTGCAATTTTAACTTGAAAAGTACTTTAATTTTTTAATTTAAATTGTCTATCAAACTCAACTGTTGTCTTTTTAGATTGCACCGCATACCTGACACAAATTGTGCACTTAAATCTAAGTGGATCTAAAGCTTTCTTCAAATAGATAAGTAAAAAAATTAAATAAAACGCGCACCTTTTTTCTTGTTCTCGTCTAAAAGAACTAGAAACCACTACCGTTGATGTTAACCTCTTTTTCCCCGCACTTTCAGGCATGGTAGCTCTTCTGCTCGTCCGGCCGGTTTTCCTCCTGTTACTTCCCTATACTTCCTTGCTTGCCGCTGACCGGCTTTGGTGTTTGAATTTGCACAGGTAACCCAAGCTTTGCTAATGGTTGAATGCAAACGTTATTTCTTGCTAACAATGAACAAAGATTTAAAACTTGAGAAAAGGCCTTGACAGGTTGTACTTTGAAATATATATTTTTAACTGACCTGCTGTGGTCTCCTAGCTCTTTAGGTAAAGATCAACTTCAACGTCTTATATTTTATGGGGGAGAACGTGAGCCCACGTGACCACCTGTACTTTTGAAATTATTTTATCATATAAATCATTTAGTATTATTTTATTTGTATATAACTTTTCTTATTCAAATTGTATTAATTACATATGTATTATTTTATATTGATGTGAAGCGTTTGATAAACGTTTTATCATTTAATAAAGTAGAAGTATTAGAGTCTGTTTCCTAGCTATGCCGTGCTGATGAGGCCTAAAAAGGCCGAAACAGCTGTCCATGGCTGCTAGCAAACAGGCTCCTATATTTTATGGTAGTTTAAAGGGGTAAAGCCCGCTACCAATGTGACTATAGTACCCAATATAGTGGCTTCACTTTAGTTACTAGCGCGTTTGTGCTTTCTATATACTTACGTAGCTCTTTTGGTTAGATCGCAGCACCGGTATTGCGGTATTGCATGCAGAGGTCACTGGTTTAATGAAAAGTTTATTTGTTAATCAGGCTTCTCGTTTGCAACTGCTTAACCACATTATTAGGATCAGGCTAAGAAATTGTTTTACAAGAAAAGAATAGAGGAAACCAAATTTAATGTAAAACAGAGTTGGGTTGCTCAATGAAATTCTTAATAGAAGTCATAAAAAGAAATTAAAACGCTTGCAAAATATTTTGAGGTTGATGGTAAGGAATTGTCTGACCCCAAACAAATTGCTGAACTGTTTTGTAAATATATGTTGGACCAAATCTAGCAAAAAAGATTCCCTCGACTCATATATCCTTTTGGTCATGTTTCATGACAAACTTTGTAAATTCAATTTTCTTTGACGCAGTCCTGAGCATTCATTATATTTTCCGATGTCAACTCAGCGATAGTATTCTCCTTGTCAGTTGACAAAGACAATCCTTATCAAACATTTTTGTCTTACTTCTTTGCACCATCCTCTGAGCATTCCTTAGTGCAGAAATGTTTTTTTTTTCTAATTCGATGAAGAGCGTCAGATTTGTCCTTACAAACTACTTACTTACTTTGTGCTAATAGCACGTTTGTGCTATCTATACTTGAGTTCATCTTTATGGCCACATTCCACAAGCATTGTGCTTTTACCATCACTTAATATGTTTGTTTTGGGAACCTGATCCTGTTTGCTAGCTATGCCATGCTGATGAGGCCTAAATTAAAAGGTCGAAACAGCTGTCCATGCATGCTAGCAATCAGGCTCACTATTTTTTATGGTAATTTAAAGGGTAAAGCCCGCTACCAACGTGGCCATCGCGTCCAATATAGTGACTTCAAGTTAGCTATTAGCACGTTTGTGCTATCTATACTTGAGTTCATCTTTATAGCCACATCCCACAAGCATTGCACTTTTATCATTCTTCATAGAATAGTTTGGTTAATTGAGCAAGTTCCTCCGTTGTACAATTACACAAAGCCAGATGTTCTGTAAGTAATTGATCCAAATTACTTTTTTCTTGTTCACTTGTGACTAACCTTCTTTTTAGTTTGTTTCTGTCATGTGTCGTACTTTCAAGTTTTCTTCTCAGCATTTTTTTGCGCGCAGTTTTGTCTCCACCATTTGCTTTATTTAAATCGGGAGATAGCTCGCTTTTTACTAATTACAGACCTGTTTCCTTGCTGCATGCATTTTCAAAAATTTTAGAAAAAGTTGTTTATAATTGTCTCTTGCAGTATTTAACCATGATTTCTGATAATCAGTTCGGATTTCGTAAGCACCATTCAACAGAATAAGCTTTGACTCTTTTGTAAGATATCTGCAGCTATTGATAACAAAGATATTACTGTTGGTATGTTTATCGATTTATCCAAAGCCTTCGATACGGTAAATCACGAGATATTATTGCAGAAACTATTTCATTATGGCATCAGGGGCGTGGCACATGAATGGTTTGTTAGTTATCTGAAAAACAGACGGCAATTTGCTCAGGTAATCGAGACTTGTTCCTTTCGCCACGTAATCAAATGTGGCGTACCTTCGGGTTCAATTTTGGGGCCTTTACTTGATACATTTACAACCTTAATCGAATTTTAGTTCTTCAAAACAGGGTCATTAGAATTATTTCCAAAAACTCTTTAGATGGTCATACTGATCCTTTTCTCAAAGATTTTGAAATATTAAAATTTCCTGAGATTTATCTGTTTCCTTTAGGCAAGTTTATGTATCTCTATATTAAAGAAAGGTCTTCTCCCGAACGTATTTGAAGGAATGTTTACTGTGACAAGTAACATTCATTCTTACAACACCAAAAATTCTAATACGTTTTACGTGTTTTCAGCAAGAACTAATATTCGATCATTTGCTATTCGTTTTAGGGGTCCAAACTTTTTCAACTCCTTAGCCAGTAAAATTCAAAACGCAACTAATGTTGCTTAGCTTGCTTTTTATAGTAAATCTAGTTCTAGTCTTAATAAGTCCTCACAATGAATTGATTCTGTATATACTTTTTAATGAGATAGCTCATGCGAATAAGCCTTGTGGTTTTTAATGAGCTTCCTCGCCAGAAAAATCGTAAGCCTTGTAGTATTTCTTGTCAACTTATATGTAATTATTTTTTTGGCAAAATAAAAAACTTGAACTTGAATTATATTATGTTGATCGTATAATGAATATGAGCCAAACGCTGTTTTCCAGATATATATTATTATAAATATGGCATTTGCTTTACTTTTATTCAAGGAGGTTTCTACAAGTTTGCAAACTAATAACATCAAATTAAAATAAAATTTGCTCGGTATATTTATACTCGAGCAGCCAGAAACTGTAAGCACTTCTCCGCTGTGTCAAAGAATTTCAGTTTTAATTTTCCTTGAAACAGGAATACAGGCAACCATTACCAGTATACGTTGTGTGCAACGACTTGTTTCTCTACTAAAAATACATTAGAAATTCTTTTGAAGTATCGGACACTTACCGCAATGGCACCTACAAGCAAAATTAATTCAACAACAATAAAAGTTTATCAGTGTAGAAAAAGTTTGAGTAAAAACTCAATGCGCTATTGGGTGATAAACTATAACTATTAACATCGTGAACACCATGCAACTTGTAAGACGCTGAAAATTAAGTCTAAAGCTGTAGGCCGGTATAATTTTTAAAAAAGCGAAACACTCACACAAACATGACCGTTTCATATTGTTGTGCTTAGGCGTCAGAAAATCAATTTTAAAACAAAAAAGTTTAATTTAAAATGCGTAATGCGATAATGTCTACAGGATGTTGTTATATACATATATATAATGCATATATTATTTGAATTAACTCAAAATGTTTCACAAAATATTAAATTTTTCACAAGCAATAAACAATTTTACGGATAAGACCCCACCATTCAAGATTTATTAATTTTATTTTTACGATATCTTCATTTTGCTGCCGCGGTCCTGCAGCTGACTCGTCTTTAGAGCTCAACCTGGCTGAGAAACACTTGCTTCGGAAAACAAAATACGCTCAAAATTCTCTGCTTCAAAGCCTTCCATATCACTCGATGAGCTATCACTACTTATCTCCGTCTGAGAATTGTTGTTGGAGAGTGTAGTAAAAAACAATAGAAGCAGTAAAAACAAGCGCGTTGCGCGAAACCTTCCTTGGACTCCCAAAATGTTTACATCAATGATAACATCAAGTATGCTGTTGCACAACTCAACTTATGACGTCATGCCCGCTCGGGGAAATGATGACAATTTTTTTGGGATCACGCCAAACTCAATATTCCAGGGTTATTTTCGAGAAAAAATAGTTCCCAGATTAGATGTTAATTCTACACCCAATTTCCATTTAGCAAATAATAATAATTGCCCTGATCGTGATACTTACACTTTACGAAATGTTAACACCATAGGAGAAGACCACAAGAGAGACCCCGATATTGCACCGTGATATCCCATCAGAGATTAACTTTATTTAGCAGAAGACTTTGATATTTACAGTTTTATCAAGTAAACTAAAGAACAAAATCATTGAAACTTCATATAAAGCAGGGCACTAAGGATCAACTAAAAGTAATAAAATTATAAGAGCAAAGTACTGGTTTCCATAATTATTATATCAACTCTATGATAGAATAATATACTGTATGACAGTTGTTATGACTGAAATTTTAATTTAGTCCATCAATTTCACACCACATATTGATTTTACCACAGCTCCCTAGGTTCGGATCCGAGTTTCTTCCTTTTCCTCCCTCATACACAATGTCTTACAGTACTACCATAAAACATAGCTGATCTCACTCAAGTCTAATTAACTCTTCCTTTAATCTTCAGTAAAAAACTTTTTCAATGTAACAATGTTGTAACAGAGCCAATTTTCTTTGAAAGTTCATCAATGTGCACATTCCAACATAAATTTTGGTCTATATGCAGACCAATGGATTTTGTTTGAGAAACCTACCCGATGGGTTTGCCATTGATTTCTCGGTAAAGAGCTGAAGAAAATGTATGTAATCTTTTATGTTTGCAGTACGCACTGAATTTTGATAGCAGAATGTTGTGATCCACAGTATTGAAAGTTTTCTTCAGGTCTAAGACTACATACTGCATTCACGTAACCATGGTCAGAATTATAGGCCCAGCAGTTATTGGTAGCCTCAGAAGAACAGTAACAGTTGACTTTGACTTAGTAAAATTGTTGTCAATAATTACCCATAGACCTAATCATAAGCAATCTTTTCAAAAGCTTTTGTGACCACCGGTATAATTAAAATTGGTTGATAGTTATTCAAGTCTTTTCAGTCTCCAGTCCCCTTGTTTAAAAAGAGGGATAACTTTTGAAAATTTCCACTCGTGTTTTTCACTAACAAAAAGGTAATTGAGAGCTTTTTGTAACACTTACCAAATATTGCCTGTTTTCCATCCAGTTTGTCTTTTCTCAGCAATGTAAAAGCTCCAATAACAAAGAGTGGAACAAGAGAGGCTATGCACTAAAATATAAGTAAAATGTTTCAAATGAAAAATATAAAAAAGGTGCTTTGTAATGTTTTAAAGGTTTTTCTTTGTACTACTTTGAAATTCTAAAAATTTCCATCTTTGTACATGGCCACAGACTGATGGGGACTAGCGTTAGCGGGACTAGTGATAATCCCAAATGGGATGGGATTTATCCTGCAATATTTTCCAATGTGTTTTAGCACAAAGTCATTTTAAAATTTGTAGCAGATAGGCGATGAATATTTTTTACTGTCGAGAAACCAGGCCGAGTACCACAAAGCTCAGACATCTTAATTTAAGTTCCACTGTACACTGCACAACTAAAAGTCTATCATTTGTTTCAGAATGTGTTCATGTTGTTAGCCGATATTAAATTATTGATTGAACCAATGATGCGTAGTTTCTGTCACGTGTGTAGTCTTGACTGCATAACAAATAATCAGATTGATTAATACAGACAATAGATCATTGGATTGTGTGAAAGAGTTATCCAGTTCTTCCTTGCATTATTGACAAATTGTCAGCTTACAATTAAGCTGGCAATTTTATAATCATTGTTTCCATAGTTTTATGTCCACATGTATTTTGTTTTCAACAACACCGATTGTCACATTCAGTCAAACAACTTAGAATAATCAGAATTCTGAAATCAATGTGGCAGGTTGATATATCATTCCACAATAGAATAAATGTGTTTAGAATAAATATAGGACAACATTGATGCATGGGAATCACAACATATGCTTGGCAGAGGTCTGCGCTACATACATACACTACTGCAGGGCTTGAAATCCACGACGGCCATGCAGCATTTGCCGTGGATGCCCCTGGCCATTGCCATAATGCCCCCAGAATTGTGTACGATTTACGGCTACAAGTGGCCCGCCCCTTTTCTGTTTGGTGCCGCCGTGCCTTAAGAAATAGGTGTTAAAACATAAGGTATTTTTCTGTTAGTATTGCCTGAATGAGTTGAAAGTGATCAAATTATATTAAGGTAAGAGTCAAATGAAGAACACAAACAAATCCTTTGTGCTTGGTATGGCCTTGGTGCCCTTAGACAATTGCCTTGGTGTCATATTTTTTGCAAAAACCTTGAGGCCAAAATGGCCGTGCCCCTAAAATTAGAGAGTTCAAGACCTGCTACTGTAAGTTATTATCAAATGGGTTTGATCTTTTCTTGAAGATTTTGCTGTCTATAAGTCGACCCTGACAAAAAAAAATCACAGGTTTTTTGTAAAATTTCCATTCAGATGGAATGGCATGATAAAGTCCCAAAAGTTAAAACAAAAAAAAATTTTAAGCGAGATACGCAAAAATAGATTTTTATGTAACTGTGCAATTGTATGACAAATACAGTAGTTTCATACAAAAACATAGCTGCCAACCCTCCCGGATAATCCAGGAATCTCCAGAACTTAGACCTTATCTCCCAGTCTTCCGAATAAAGACGTGGATCTCCCGGATAATTGCCAAGAGTTTTGACTATTGTAAAAACATCGTAATGCTTATTTACCAATATTAAAAATGAATAAAACATTTCTTAGACAACATTATTACATCGATTTACAGGCTCGTGTTCGTTCTGACTTGTTGGAAGCAGCCAAGCGTAGTTCGTTCTAATCAATTATCCGCTTGGTTTAGGCTAAACCAATCACGTATTTGGTATTTTCATTCACTTCTTTGCATTTGCTTTTGTGAAAGATGTTGGAATCGCTTCAGAAAGAAATACTCGGAGTTCTTCCTTTTGGACACGGAATAATCAGAAACTTGATCAATCAAAAAAAGAAAAGAATTCAACCGAAAAATCAAGGTAAGTTAAATTTGCATGGCTTTCTTGAACTAGTATCTGACAGTACATATAAGATAATTCTTCTTTACCTTTAAGTTAGAACAAATCAGACACGCATCACTGATTTAATAATAATATAAGATTTTCTGTGAAGACCAGATGTGATTTGGAGCCATTTGAGTCATATGCTAAGACCAGATGGGCAGAAAAGGTTCTCCAAACTATCGAAAATCGCTTTTCTAGTCTTAACAATTCCACACTCAAATGCAGATGAAGAATGAGTGTTTTCGATGATAAAGAAGAACAAAATGCAGCATTCCGACCAAGCCTTGACCTAGACGAAACTCTGGGAAGCATTATGACAATTAAAATGGAAATGCAAAACCGTACCAAAGGCAACTACAAGGTCCCACCAGGAGTCCTGAATCAAGCAAAGGCAGCAACCAGGCTGTATAACAGGGCCCATGCCAAAACTAAGTGACTGTATCTTATCTATCATATACCATAATGTGTTCAACTAATGAGAAATAAAAAAAATGCTTTCTTGTCCAAGATTTCACTACAATCATAATTTCACGGTGCCGTTATTTAATCACGATTATGCAGTTATTGGAAATAACCACAGGGAACCCATAAGAACCTTTGTACGAATTTTTGTTTTTTAATGAATCTCCAGATTTTATAAGACCAGGGGTTGGCAGTTATGCAAAAAAAATTAGGGTTAAGTGAATCTGGAGTTTACAGCCGTCTAAACTAGACACATTATCTAGATTAAATAAGAACTGAATAAATTAAGAAGAATTAAGAATTAATATCATTAAATTAAACTAGATTGATAAATAATAGTAAGAAGTATTCACTTACAAAAAGAGCAGGTGTTGGAACCACATCTTTTGACTTGGGGTTTTGGTATAACCACATTTCCTCATTATGAATTAATCGCTCAAATGCTGGCATATATTCAAGTACCCTAAAAAGTAAATGTATGCAGATTTATGAGTTATTTTAATTTATGAGTTTTTTCAGTTAAGAAAACTACATTTATTTGTTTAATCTTTTCTCTTCTTTTACTCTATCATACAGATACAGAAATTTGATCATACAGTACACTGTACATGAGACATGTGAAAAAAAAATTGATCTAAAAAATACAATTAAACAAAACAATTATGTAACATCTGATACACGCAAGCCCAAGTGAAAAGTATCCATTAGGAAGACAAGCCAAGTCAATATTGTGCATCACATGGGCAAGCCCTGGTCAATATTGTGCATCAGATGGGCAAGCCCTGGTCAATAATGTGCATGAAGTGGACAAGCCCTGGTCAATAATGTGCATGAAGTGGACAAGCCCTGGTCAACAATGTGCATCAAATGGACAAGCCCCGGTCAATAATGTGCATCAAGTGGACAAGCCCTGGTCAATAGTGTGCATCAAGTGGACAAGCCCTGGTCAATATTTTGCATCAAGTGGTCAAGCCCTGGTCAATATTTTGCATCAAGTGGTCAAGCCCTGGTCAATAATGTGCATCAAGTGGACAAGCCCTGGTCAATAATGTGCATCAAGTGGACAAGCCCTGGTCAATATTGTGCATCAAGTGGTCAAGCCCTAGTCAATATTGTGCATCAAGTGGACAAGCCCTAGTCAATATTGTGCATCAAGTGGACAAGCCCTGGTCAATAATGTGCATCAAGTGGTCAAGCCCTAGTCAATATTGTGCATCAAGTGGTCAAGCCCTAGTCAATATTGTGCATCAAGTGGTCAAGCCCTAGTCAATAGTGTGTATCAGGTAGGCAAGCCCTGGTCAATATTGTGCATCAGGTAGGCAAGCCCTGGTCAATAATGTGCATCAGGTAGGCAAGCCCTGGTCAATAGTGTGTATCAGGTAGGCAAGCCCTGGTCAATAGTGTGTATCAGGTAGGCAAGCCCTGGTCAATATTGTGCATCAGGTAGGCAAGCCCTGGTGAATAGCAGGTAGTACTGGATTACAATGTACCAGTAGCAGGCATAATAAAAGAAGCCTGACCTGACTATTGTTTTTCTCAAATAGCCATAAAAATCCTCTCACTTCATTTCCGTTACTTTCAAACTCTTATTAAATTTTTATGAAGGTTCCTTCCATAAAGATCTACCTTAAAATTCTTCTGTTTTCTTTTTGCTTCCAAAAAAATAATGTTTGTAGCAATACTTGATGCTTTATTGTGTCACATGTTATAATGATAATTAATGTATACAGTTCAAATTGTGGCCTAACAGAAACCATATTTTTTGCACGTGCTGAGATTTGCCGAAATCTAATCTGCATTCTGAGATGTCATTTACACTGTACATTATTTTATTTCAAGAACATAAATTAAAACAAAAACATAATAGCCACTAACAACAATCATTTACTTATGTGGCAATTACATTTTGACAACATTCACTGATTTATTTTATAATGATCCTAATTGAAAACTTACACTGTTTAAGATTAACAAAAAATGGCAACAAGTAGCCAGTGTAAACAATAATTATACAAAAATGAAATATTCAGGATAGCTAAACAGATGGCATAGACAAATCAGGATATTGTTGGAGAGAAATGCATCAGAACTGATGGTGGGGAGTAGGCAATAAACGAGCAAGACAGGAAGAAGGCCTGGAAATGCTATTATGAGAAATCGCTAAACACTGAGTTCCCATGGGACAGAGAATATCTTGAAATGGCAGAAGCAGTAGCTGGACCAGCCATAAGAATTGAGAAGGAAATGGTAAGGGAAGCTGTTGAGTAAGATGAAGAAGGCTAACGCTGCAGGGCCCTCGGGTGTTGTAGCAGAAATGTGGCATCACACAGGAAAACGTACACTAACACCTATCCGTTACAATGGATAGAAGCATTTTCTACCCGTTAACTATGTATTATAACGCTTTTTGAACCCTTTAAATTTTTTTTGACAACCCGTTAATTTGATTAACGCTTTGCTCTACCCGTTAATTGTTTTTCACAATCCGTTTTAATGCTTTGCTCTACCCGTTATTTATTTTTTGAAATCTGTTATAACGCTAAATACACTACCCGTTATTTTTTTCTTACAATCCGTTTTAACGTTTTGCACAACCCGTTATTTATTTTTTGCAATCCATTGTAACACTTTATTTATAATACACTACCCATTATTTTTTTCTTACAATCCGTTTTTATTAACACTTTGCACTACCCGTTAATTTTTTTATAATCTGTTTTAACGCTTTGCACTACCTGTTATTTTAACTTTAAGGTTCTTTCAAGATTTTGAGATGCAAGATTGATGTAACA
>JANCMA020021851.1:0-17047 GCA_024336925.2 Zoanthus solanderi
AGTAGTAGTAGTAGTAGTAATAGTAGTAGTAGTAGTAGTAGTAGTAATAGTAGTAGTAGCCTAGTTAATTTTTCCACTTTTTTGAGTGAGAATTGAATTGAATTAAAAATTGAACAAATGTCAACTTCCATTCCTGAAATTTAAATACTTGTCCTTTCTAACTTTTTGAATTTTCAAATGGTTTTGGAGATTTTCCAGGGACTTTGATAAAGTTTGAAACTATTCGAAGGTTTTTAGAAGATTTATAATGGCTGAACGAAAGCCCCTTCCATCCCTACAACTTGAATTCTTGTTCTGGTTAATTTTTGGCCTTAGAATTTTGGGGTCTCATTCATATTTGAAACATTCTGACTGATAACCTCTTCAAGTGAACTAGAATTACATTGCAAAGAGGAAGAAAAAACCACTTGTTCTTACCGCCTTTTCAGTCAAAATCACACGACCTAGCAGCTGATCTTCAAGTCCTTTCATTGTGACTGTAAAGTCGATGATAGCTGTGCGGGCACTGATCTGTGGTTGGGAATTAGAAATTTTAGAATTAGAAATAATATTTCAATGTTTAGTACTATAAAGCACAGGTATTAGCAACGATGATATACAATTCAGTGTGAATTGAAAAGCAATCGATTAAATAAGAACTGATTTCTATAAAATCATAACAAAAGAAGATGTTGTATCCTAACGAAACAGTTTTCACAGGCCGGCTGTGTAATATTTTAATACAAAAATAAAGCAAGATTATTAGAGCGGACTATATTAACTCTGTATAAGGCTATTGGCTGTCAGATGGTTGTAGTTTGCTTTCAAAGAACATCTGCTAGTTTAATAATTTTGGCCGAGAGTTAGTTGCTCTTTATCGCTTGCACTATGGCACTGAACTAGAGAGCTTTTAACTAGCACAATGATTGTAGTACCTCTTTTCGGTTTTAGAAATAAATGCAGCAATTTAGAAAGCTCAAGAAATGTGTAATCATTCCTACAAATCCGTTCATAGTTATTTGTGCCATTTTCTAACTGAGAGGGACAAAATAAAATATTTCATCTGTGTACTTAAAATGTTCAGCTGTCACTCCGCCCCAAAGCGATCACTTACGGCGATTTCACCTTTCCCTAATGTTGAAAAATCTTAATTGTAGATGAGCCTTTGAAACCGCACAACTATTGCTGGATTTCTAATTTTTAGAACAATAATAATCAAAAAATTGCATACATAATGTCACTCTCAGTCTCACGTACAAATGTTGATTCTGCTTGGGAGAGGTTACGAAGTAAGCCGTGTTTAAAATAGCGAAAAATACCTCTGAGTGGATATGCTAGACCTTCTGTCAAGCTTGCGCGAACATGCATTGCCATATAAAATTCCAATTGTTATTGAATTGCACTTTGGCTCAAATCTGTTCAGCGGAAACAAGCAGCAGGCTTGCAAAACGTCAGTGACTATTTTCTATTGCGAATATTGCATTAATGATTTCAAACACTAATTCAAAACAATATTTTGAGGTAAGCTTAGAAAATGCAGATCTATTCAGTGATTTCCTTTCTTTTCATGTTAGCGAGAAAATCTGTTAAAAAATGGTTACTTCATGAAGGAGAGAGTTCGGGACTGGTTATCTGGTCAAAAGAGGTAGTTTGTGAAAGTGGGTAGCCACTCACAGCGCGTAACGACGTTAGATATGACACTGGACTATAAAAACGAATATCAACCCTAACTAGTAAGTAGTAAATAAAAGCTGTCTCGTACCTCCGGTGTGTAGGCTGGGTTTGACAACTTGGTGGTAATGTACAGCATGAAACCCTTCATCACATCTATTTCTTTGTCTCCAACTTTTACCTTAAAAATAGAGAAACTCAAACAATAAGCTCTGCATACCAAAATATCAAACACCATTATAATAAACAATTTTTATTCGTCTCATACACAAAAACACATCAGTTAGAAAACCAGTAAGGTTAACGAGAGTCAGTTATCAACCATGCATCTATAATTGATCATAAATTTCTGATAGTCGGACACTGTTCATAAGAAACACATACTTAAAGATTCGCGATTTACGAATTTTTTGAGTGTTCTTCAACACCCAAAGTAATATATCCGCTTATAAATCATAGAAATGTGTGGTCCGATGCTTTTATATAACAATTCAAAAGACGCACGAAATTTATGAGTTTACTGACACAATAAGAGATCACTGACAGACCAATCAGGGCGATCTCATTGACTTTGTTATTGTACACAAAAATTTTTATTCACCTCATGAAGAAAAGACTATAGGTTAGAATACCCGTAAGAATAACGAAAATCAATCGCCAGTTACATTTATAAATGATCACAAACTTATAATGGTCCGACACAAAGCAGAAGCACAACACAGTTCCAGTAAGAGGTTTAACTTATACGCGTAGAAAACAGAGCGATTGCAAAACTTTTCCACATTAGTTCTTCGTCGGAGCAAATTAAGGAAGGACTAACGTCTAAAACATAAGCAATCTTCAACATTTGATATAACTGTTTTATTTAGAAACAATGACACAGTTAATTATCACCTTTTGGACAACACACACGCTCATAAACTAAAACGAAGAGAGAGATAGAAAATTTCCCGAGGAAAGGAAGATTCACTGACATTTAGGACATTAGCCCTCCTTCAGAAAAAAATGAACGACTAACGTCTGAAGCGTTATTGAATTTTCTTTTCTTCACGGGTTAAAACGTTATCCTATTTTTGTAACAAAAACTGATTGAGAAGATAATAATAATGAATAAATTTTTCTTTTCAGAACCCTGTTTGCGATTATTTTTGAGCAAATTTGCTCACCTTTAACGTGGAACCAGATTTGATGAAATTTTTTTCAAGAACGTTATCCAAGGCTGGATCAAGTTCCTCAGCAACATCTTCGATCAACAGTGGCCTCCCCAGAGACAATGAGTCCTCCAAGTGATTTCGGAAATATTTGTGATTCAACGATGTGACCTACATGACACGAAAAGCCAAAAGTTAAGTTGGCAGAACTTCTAAAACAAGCAACAAATACATTGCTGATCACTGATCATTCTTAAGTTAACATATTAACACGTGTACAAGCTCATTGTTATACAATTTAAGTTGTATTTGTTGTTGTTACAGATTCGTCTGATGATGTTCGTAAAACCGAAAAAATTCAGGAAGAATGAAATGAGTTACTGGTCCTTTTATATACACAGCAACAATTAACTTATTGATGATGATAATAGTAACTGCTAAATACTTTTTCGAGCCAAGATGGTAATCGACGCCGGAACTTAACCCTGGTTTCTGCACAGATGCAGATGAGCGTCTCTGAGGTATTCAATGGACCTCCCGAAACATTTCTTTGAAAAAGCTGTAGTGTTTTAAGAACGTAAGATTTTGATCCTAGGCTCTGCTTAGATTTGAACATTTTTGTGACCTTCTTTTCCACCAAAGCTGACTCAGTTTTCCATCCTAACCAGTACCAGTGTCTTCTGGGAGCTAACTTGCGATGGATTAGTGTACCATCCAGGGGGAGTCAAGGATTCTCATCTGCTTAACACAACAGAAACCGGAGATAAGCGCCGGCTCCAAGAGTCACTTGGCTCGTAAAGGATTTAGCTTAGGCAAGCTTCTTTATTTTAGTCACCTGTAGCTGATTTGCAGTCTCCCTATTCTTGACCCAGATTTTGCCTTGGCCCTGAGGGTCTATCAGAAGGGGATAGCGGGTGGCCTTGGTAACAATGATGCCGTTTTGAATTGACAATTCATCATTCGGAAGTCCTTGGAGATTCCATTCGCCCACCTTTGAAGAAAAAGCAGAATGAGTGATCTACTAGGTAAGACATCCGAGTCTTGTATATCAATGAAATTTCAATAATTATATTAGCTAGTTTAAAACAAGGAAGGCATTTTAAATGTCATAAGTCTTGTGGTTTCTTTGTAAACTGCCTTGCCATTAGAATACTTTTAACAGTATTTTAGCCAACCATGTAAAATGTTGCTGTAAAAATGTAAAAAACTGTCAAATGTAAAGAAAATGTCTTTATTCTGATAGCTGAGGTTAAGAAGAAAAGCAGCCCTCTTACTCACCGTAGCACTGTCTACTAGCATACTGGTGATGTTTAAGTTAGCGGTGAAGGGGATTTTCCTCCACTTCATCTCCTTCTGCCAAGAAGTAAGCAGCATGTCTCGGAATTCCTGATTGAACGGACCTGAGTACGACAAAAATCCCGTGCAGAGCAGAACATCTCCAACAAGTCTGGAAAAACAAAATCGCAAGAAATGCCAATTTTAAAATTAATTATTACTTGAAATACTAATTAACGTCCAGCCTTGTTGTTTTTATCTTTGAAAAACGTAGTGAAAAGAGATGATATTTAGACCATTGACTTTTTCTCACTCGAAACTTTGGCTATTTAATCTAAATTAGTGGAAGATCGAGACATTCCAACCTGAATGGAAATAACAACAAATATACTGTAAAAATTAATAATAAAGTGAAAACCTTCCAATCTGTGCTTCAAATTCTTTACTCTGCTCAGTCCATCTCTCTTTCTCGCCACCCAATCCACCAATCAGTGTCGAAGCGGCCATCATTTTTCGTCTACAGGAATCCGCATCGTCAAGAAGATCCTATGAACATAAAAATGCATTTTACAATCAGTTTGAGTTGATTTGCTTCCTGGTACAAAGAAAGAAAGAAAGGAAGAGGAGATTAAGAGAAAAAAAGAAAAAAGAGAGATAATACTAAGAAAATAGGATAAGGATAATTTAAAGAATGGAAAAACAATAGATGGAATGATGGAAGGACGGAATGAAGGATGGAAAAAAGGACGGGAAGTAGGAAGGAGAAACGGATTGAAAGGAGGAAGAAGGTAGAGAACGAGAATAAAAGAAAAGAAGGAAGAAAGGAAGGTAGGAAAGAAGGAAGGACGCTAGGAAGGGAAATTGTAAGAGAAATATCTGGAAGGAAAAGACGTACTACCTACTATACGAAGCATCAAACTTTACTTTTAGAACTACACGATGGCTTGAAGAAGAAAAGATAAAAAAGTCCAATTAAACGACGTTTAAGATTACACTTACCTGTTTCTTTTTCATAGCTGCGTCATATTCAGCTTGCGCCTTGTCCAGCTCAGCCTGCTTTTCATCCAGCTGTGCTTGTGCTTTCGCCAATTCAGCACTAGCTACATCCAGACGGGCTTCTTGTACGACCAGGTTAGCCTGTTGAAGAATTACGCAACTATATTGAACATATGTGCTAAAGTTTGAATTTTCTTTTACAGTTTTTTGAAATTAAAAAAAAATTACACTAGTTTTAAGTATAACTCTTGCATTTTTATTTTAATACGAATGCACGTAATCTGGAGCCAAGCTCTGTTGAGTGTACTTTGGCTGAAGGCTGAGGGGATAGTTGTTTTAGTATTTATCAAAATAATGGGATAAAAATGCACTATATTTTCAAAGAAATAATACAGTGCAAACCTTTTTTCTACTTTTAGCACGCGCGCTGTTTAATCCATGTGTTTTTATCCCTCTCTATGAACAGTCACTACTCTGGAAATTTTGATTTCAATAGCTTGCACGTGGAAAAGTACAAATATTTTGCAAAGACACTTTTGTCATGTCATGCATCAAGAAAACACTTGGTACGTGAGTTATGAAAGTACTTCGAATGGCTTCCTCTACATCAGAAACAATAGCTGCAAAATACAACTTTATCTCCTTCAAAAGGAAGCACTTGCCATATTTGCTGACTAAAAAAAGTCCCCATCTTTCAAAAACGAGAGACAGCAGGCCCAAGACACGAACCTTGCTTTTCTTCGCACTTAGCATCACGTGTTAGTTTGGGCCAAACAATTTTTTTTCCACGTAAATACGTCTACCGATCCTTTCATTTCTCCCCCAATCCGGATTTGTTTTTTTTTTCCACCCTTCATCCTCCCACTGTTGCTATGCGGACTATATCAATACTCCCAGCAGCAATATAACTTCCTTAACAGTAACTGATATAAAATGGGAGGTGCTTTGTAAACGTAGCTTGCTGCTGACAAAACAAAGGAATGAGAACTTGAACAAAGATGACATCAAGTGATTGCACCCTACCTTGAGTGGAAGAACTTGTTTGTTAATGCCAAAGAACGTTGCCATGGCAGCAGTCCACGAACACAAACCAGCAACATTTCCACAAACCTTGATAAAGGAGAAGATGAAATCGTTTAATTTCACAAATAACTGCAGAACTGTATACAGTAATTGATCAACGCCTCCAAAGGGCACCTCACGCTACTTATGACAACTATTGAAAATTTTCCTGCCTTGAGTTCTCTGCATAGCGTTTAGGCTAGTATTAATTATTCGTAATTTGCTAGCATCCTATGTAGATTAAGCTATAAAATTGTTGCAATTCAAATGAATTGTATTTCAACAAAAACATCATGAATATGACCGCAAACCAGAAATTCTTCTTACCCTCTTTGCATTTTCCATATTGTAATCTTCTGCTTCCAAATATGGAGCCAATAGCTCTACAGCTTCTTCATTGATCGTATCCTTGGGGAAATTTTGAAGCATCTGAAGAAAGCCTCCCTGACTCATAAGCTAGGGAAAAAGGATTACACAACGTGAAAATCTACAATAGCTATAATAAGTTGATAGCTGTGTAATGGTATTTTGAAAATATGCTATAACAAAATGAAAGCAAAAGGTATTGTTCATTCTATTTTATCTTTTGTATCAAAACACAGCTTTCTAGCTTGCCCGAAAAAAATGAAAAATAAACATACGAAATACTATGATATATATATCATTATATATCTATAATTTGGCTAGTACATTAAAAACATTCCAATGAAGAAAAAAATCAAACGAAAAATGTCGCACTTTTTAAAATAGTATGATTTTCATTATAAAAAATTGAGCTGTCAACTTCCAGTCAATGAAATAACGTTGCTGTAAGCCAAGGCAAAGGTCACGAGTGTGTCCAAAACTCTGTATTGTTTAATTCAAAGTTGTTAATTCGGTACAATGTTTAAAGCTTTTCTGGAAATAAAAGCCCTACCCAAACAAACACCTTTAATATTAGTAAGTTCAATATCAGAATTAAAGGTGTTTGCGTGTTTCCGCGTATGGAAGTGACAGTTGGTTACCTTCAGAGATTCTCCCCAAGACGGTTTTACACATTTCCGTTCGGGGTCAAACACGACGGGATCAACTTTTCTGCCAAACAGCAACAGTACACAGTCCATAATGCGCATGATCAGATGGGGCGGCTTTTGTAGCTTACGAACTGTAGAGATATCTGCTGGCTTGATTGTCTGCAGGAACGTAAAGTATGAATATTGTCAAAGGATGTAGCATCTTATGGGAAATATAGAAAATATTATATGAGTTACATGGGCATACGAATTTTATTTCGAGTGTTGAAAATATCTCTCAAGTGTTAGCGTGGTGAACAAGTAAAATGTTTTTAAGGCGAGAAGCTGGAAGAGAACCTGAAAATGTTCTTTGGGCGAAATCGTATCTTTTTTTGAAATTTAATCAAATAGTTTTAAGTGATATTAATAATTAAAACATAGATAAAACATCGAAATTCATATTTCAAAGTACATTCTTAGTCAAATAAATTCAATCTTTTGTGAGCGATAAACAATGACATAATGAAAAACGAAATTTTTTCTCACGGAAGTTTACGTTAAGTAGATAGGGTTTTTGACCGCTGACCAAATTTTAATCACTTAGATACCTGGGTCCAGTTGTTCAATTAAGAAATAGTTCATGGTTATCGTGTGTATATCGTGTTATGGATGCACTTGGGAAGTTGGGAGACCACGAGAGAAGCGCTTAAAGCCCAAACTTTGGTAACTCTGTCTTTGCAGGAAAGTCTTTTTTATTCATTTAATTGAAAAAAATTATTGTACTTTTCTATTATTTCTTTAACCTATTTGTTCAAAACGCACTTTAAAACAATGTAAAGCAAACTTTTTCATGCATAAAACAGAAAAAAACAACTCCAAATGTTCAAAAATGTTTTTGAATGAAGATTGCATAGGTGCACGGCCGGCCGTGCATCTAGCTATCGAGAAATAGATGCACGCTCACGTCATACAAAAAGGCCGCGAAAAATTTCCATATATGTTCTAAAAGCCGATTAGCACTAACCCAGGGTTAAATTTTTAACTCATGGTTTTGTTTCACACCTTACAGAGGCGGTTTTGAGCCGTAATTTTGGAATAAAAAAGTTTATTCCAAAGAAAATCTAAAACGTATTTTGTAATTAAGAATTAAGAATTGTAATCTAGTCCTTAAACAAGAAATTGCTATTGTAATTTTTGCTTAACACAGGGTTAAATTTAACCCACCTTTGAACAACCCAGCCCTGGATGGTAACAATCAGACGAAAACAGACTGAACAGATTTAAGTGATGTTTCCGCCAAACATCTATAGAAGCCTTTTGCCGATTATTTTCACCAAGAGCACTCACATTTATTTTATAAGATATGTAATGGTTAAAAGTTGCGTCGATGTTTCGAAAGAAACAGTTGTATATAGATAAAATTTAATAAACAAATAAGTTTTAGACCGTAGTGAAAATAATTTTAACTCGCGTTTCGGACTGTAGTCCTTCGTTGAACGATAGCAAATGCCAAATTATTACCGGTTTTTATTTTTAAATCATAATATCAACTTAATATATTATAAATTATATTAAAAATTACAGTTGTAGATAATTTGTTTTTAAGTTCAACACCGGCGTAAAAAAAAGAATTCAACACTGACGTTTCGGACGTAAGTCCTTCGCCAGAGTGAAGATGGGTTTCGCAACGTCAATCAATACTATAATTCAAAGACAGAAACATGTGGTGTAAAATTGCTACCGATATCATTCAAGGGTTCACATAAGAGACAATAAGTGGAATCAACAGAATCTCTTCAGTACCTCGAGGGCCTTTTCTGCTTCTTCTAACGCTGGCTTGGCTGCCTCCAGCTTTTCCTCAGCAATTGCTTTGTCTTTCTATTTTTCAATTAATAATATAAAATAATTATTACTAAATACCCTTAGCAATTATTTACAACGTTTTATTGTTCAGCCTGCTATGGAAAAACAGTGATTAGTTAATAAAAAAACTGAAAATAACCTTTAAGGTTTCTACCTATCCAGAAAATAATTATTGTAGATTTAAAATACAACGACACAAAGATTTATTCATTTTCCTTGAAGGAGATTAAGAATATAACAAAACAGAAAGACTAGCCGCTAACCGGGGATCTAAAACTATTTACAGGCTCCCTTGTACTGAGCGTACTTACTGCAATTTCATCGACAATAGCTTGGGCTTTATCCTTTACTTTCTGAACTTGCATTTTAACTTTTTCAGCCGCCTGGGCCTTTACCGTGACTTGCTTTAGCACCTGCAATATAAAATTAACGATATCCGGCGTTTACTGAGAACTACCGTATGGTATATTTTGAGGTATGGGGAAGAGATGGTATACTTTGAGGTATGGGGAAGAGATGGTATACTTTGAGGTATGGGGAAGAGATGGTATATTTTGAGGTATGGGGAAGAGATGGTATACTTTGAGGTATGGGGAAGAGATGGTTTTCGTCTTCAAATCACGAAACTATAAATATCAGCCGAATTAAATATTTCAGGAGAACGACTCAATAACTTTCTAGTCCAATTTCCAAGAAATTTAATCACTAATAAATACAAAGATTACCATCAGGAACAATCTATTTCCAAAAAATATCTATAGAAAAAATCAAACTTTTACCGCGCATTTTTCTATCCGCATCTAATGACTTTCATTATTGTAGAGGTTAAAGCTTGCTGACTTTCTTTTAGAAAACATTTTAGAGCAATTTGAAACATTTGTTTGCGAGTTCAAGCACTTTCAAAAACCTAAATTTTAATATTAAAAAAATCAAACACACTTGAGAACTTTCAAGGATCTGAGCGAACCCTGAGAACCACAGTAGGGAGCAGTTAAAGAATAACGCTTATGGACTGCCGATTTTTTATACGGGATAGAGATTCGGAGTTCTATAATAAGCTCTGAATCTCAATTTGTACTCGCTTAGATTAAGAAATTAAAGAAAACCACCTTAATCCAGTAAGTTTTACAACCTAACAATACAACAACAAGATTTCGAAAAAATCCATTATTAGCTCGTGGAGCTTTAGCTCAAGAGCTATTGTGGTGGATCAGAATATCACGCGTAAACAATAGAATGTTCGGAACCCAATCGTCTCAAGATCGTCAAAAGGTTTTTATTCGGCGGCGAGTCAAAATTTGAAAATACCATGTGATCTGTGAGTGTTGGGCTCAGGTTTGAAAACGTGCAGCAGACGTGTGAAACAGTTATCGCTCTTTAAACTTGTTAACCGACGATTCGCGTCAATGTTTATCTGTTTGTATGAGTTTATAGTTTTCTGCAGTGCAGTATTTTGGCTTTTATTTTGTTTACTGTATCATGTTTGCTGCTTTTAAAATCAAGATTTGTGAGCAGAGATAAAACCTCTAGTGCCTAGAATATCTTAGACAAAAAGGTTAACCTTATTTTACCTCAACTTTAGCGCTATAAGAAATAAGGTAGTGCCAAGGTCATCTTTGCTTCACGAACTTACCATGGGATACCTTTGATTGCTCACCTGATCAGCTTCTTCTGATGCTACCGCAAGTTCTTTCTCCTTCACAGCTAGTTCTCTGGAGAGCTCGGCAACCGACTCGCTGGCCTCCATTAGTTTGTCAAGGCCTGTATTCATACGTTTAGCAAGCTCACCAATGTTACAACGTTTGTCTGTGTAAATGGTTTTGTACCCGTTGATAAACGACAAGTAAGATTTTGGGGTAACGTGCGTGGCCCGACGATACCTAAAGATATACAAAACATTATCGCAACGTAAGTTCTTTGTCAGCCAGCGCATTCTGAGCCTGTTTAGCCAGGCATACTAGTTTTGTACGTAAATTTAAAAAAACGAATAAGAATAAAATGATAATTCCCAGGAAAGAACTTTTCAGTGTCATTTTACAATCAAGTACAGGGGGTTAGCATTTTGACTGTCTTAGATGGTCCGCAACAGCGGCTCAACAATTTATTTCATATATTAGTAAATGCCCTCGATGAACTAATTAAACATTAGACGGGCCACAAGCGAGTGGATTCTTTTAATTCTCTCGATAGAATAGGGCCACGGCTTAACGTCCTTATCCGAGAAGAGAATGTCTAGCCATTTGCAGTTGTTAGAGCAAATTACTTTATGATCCTAAGTGTTGGTCCAGCCGGGAATCAAACCCAAGCCTCTCGCATTGCCGACTGGCGCCTTACCAACAAGGCTAACCAGGTGACGGTTAAATTAATTTCCTTCTTAACTTCTAACATTGCCTATCTTCGTTTTTGCTCATATTACTACTGATTGCAGTGTTAAGGATCACTGACCTCCAGCTAAACTTTTTACTTTAAGTTATTTTGGAGTGACAGCATCTTTAAAATCTCTTTAAATTAATGAATGTGCAACTTCGTTCACCCAAATCAGCGCGCGATTGGTCAAAATCGATCACATGATTCTTCATTATAAGTGAACAAAGTCACGAACGTGCTTTTATTTCAATAATGCATACTTTTATGTTATTAAAAATGGCCTAGTCAGCGAAATTTGTAGAAGTACAAGATCCTTAAGACTATATAATCTCTCAAGAGATTATAAATAACTCTATCCCAAAAAAGCGCAAAGCATGTGGAGATTTTCTGTTTTTCGAGGTAAATTTTAATATTACTAAAACTACGATTTTGCGTTCACATATAACGCAGCAAACAATTGAGCATTAGATTTGCTTTGAACAGGTTTCTTGCTGTGTATACTGCAATTTGTATGGTATCAAACTGATGAAAGTTCTTTAATTTTAGCTTTATTAATGTACAGATTTTTTGTGATTTTTTACTATTTTATATGAACTGGGCTTTTACAATTGAATTCATGTATATTCAAATTCTTGCTTCAAGTTCTAAATCATGTATCGCGCACGTGCAATGCAGTGAACTCAGATTGAGATAGAGAGAGGTTAGAGATTGCTATAGTTCGTGAGTTATTTTACGTGCTGGAAGTTTTGAATTTTTTTTATTTAATGCAAATGTAAAAAAATACAGAAAGAGGTTTCTGCCAAAAACAGCGTGTTTGGAACACAGCAACTATTTTTCACATTATTTTGAAACTATTGTAGACTAAACAACCCCAATTTTAAGGAGCTCTCTTACCGTTGAAAATAATTGGTACATTTCACAGCAACCCCGTCTTGAAATACACCCATAGCTTGCACAACCTCTCGCTTAATGTCAGATGAACATACAATATCATAAGAGGAGAGAAAATGGTCTGCTACAGCGATCAAAGCATCTTTCGGCCAGCGGTCAAACCAATCCATGGTGCAGCCGCTGATGAGGCCTGGGAACTTCAGAGATCGATTTCGGAACTTCTCGCCAACCTGTTTATAATATTTATTATGTTATCAGTTTTTAAATTAACAAATATTAGTTAATATGTCATTCAATTCTAAATACCCATGGATTACACTTTCACTCCCATTTCACAGTGCTTGACGATGAATAACCTGATTGTCAAATGGTTCAAGCTCATGAAGGTTTCAGTAGTATCGGCGGATAATGCCGCTTTGCCTTCATGGACTTTGTTCCATGATGGTGACAAACTTGGATAGAAAGCCACAAACGCACATCAGTCTCCAGATGATGACTCACGTCTACACTGGCAAACGCCTACTAGAAGTCGACAAAACTGTGTACCGGGGGGTCTGGCAACGACTCATCCAGTTTGTCCCGAAGTATCCTGTTCAGAGCGATCTTTGATTTCTCTAAGATTGATTATCTAGCTTTCGTGCCAATTTAATTGGTATTGGCGCACAT
The DNA here is from genome assembly GCA_024336925.2 of Zoanthus solanderi. Lineage (NCBI taxonomy): Eukaryota > Metazoa > Cnidaria > Anthozoa > Zoantharia > Zoanthidae > Zoanthus > Zoanthus solanderi. The sequence continues at coordinate 12,914 of JANCMA020021851.1, forward strand.
GTGCTATAGATAGTTCAGGAATAATATTAATGCGATCTTGCACTTTATCATTCGGTCTGACGACTGAATCTGAGGTGTTGGCGGTACAGGATCCATGTCTCACTTGAATGTAGTTTCCAATGCATTTCGCTATTTTTACACTTAAAGCTTTATATTCAACCCCTAATGTTATATTCGCTTTAATTCTAATTACTTCTATCATATTCTGTTCTAAACGTTCATTCTTCACTTCATTCTACTTCTTCTATTCCATTTTTATTTTATTCCATTCCAATCTACTTTACAAATTTCACTTACTGGTGAAAAGCATAAAGCGACGTGGAGATTGTGTCTAGCGCGGGTTAGAAAATAATCGTACAAATTTTCTCCCGTGGGTGGTCGTCTTGGGTATTCTTTCTTCATTACTGGTACAAGCTCTCCGCAAATTTCGTCAATTTCATCCCGAGCAAACAAATTTGAAACCTAAAAAACAATTTCAAAGTCGACTTAATGGTAATTGCACATAGTAATTTTTCAAAGGGTGGAAAAAATGAATGTTAAGCTTTTCTCCATGTTCAAACAATTCGAGTAAACAATTTTTATACGTCTACGACTGTATCACCATTCTTGTCATTGGAAAGACCGTGATTTTTTTACTTGCGATCTGTAAGTCTTCATCTTCACCAACCACGTCGCTGATCAATGAACGAGAAAATCGTGGGACAATCGAAGAAATGCATCTCATTACATATTTTTTTCCCAGGATGAATAACGTTTTAAATTTTATAGAACCAAGTTTGTTTTGAAGGATAACTTACAAAATATTTTATAGGTTTTCAAATATTTGGGTAAGAGTTAGTTTCCGTTGGCTTAACAATAGGAACCTTAAGAAACGAGGACGGGAGAAATGAGGACACCAGTTGTGAAAAGTATTATTTCTCGTTCAGTTTTTCCGATTTAGATCATCGCTAAATTTTTCCTTTCGACTTTTCACGCGATTCTCATACAGGTTCAGCCTCGAAGGTAAATAAAGATTGTCAAATTTTGTTGTTTTGAAGTTCACGTTGTCACAGAACCCCAAAAGTGAGCTTTCCGCAGCGTATCAGTGAAGACGACGGTATAAGCAAGTGATCAGCTCGGTACATTCCAACTTGCATTTTTTTATGTTCAATACTTAAGGCTATTGTTCTTTGCCGTTCCTGTCGCTGTTGCCGTCCTCGTATCTTATAAGCTCTCTAGTACTTTGAAATCGGCCTCAAGTTAGCTACCAACACGTACATATTATCTAGTCTTGATGTTTATTATTTAAGCCAAATCCTACAAGCATAACTCTTTCACTAATGTTTAGGTAAAATATTGTTTCTTTTGGCTTACTAAGAGGTTTTTTTGAACAAAATAGGTTTAAATATCGATTCACTGCCCAATTTATAAGGGTTACGGCCATTCACTTACCTTACCCGGGGCGCTTTATATAGCGAATGATAGCGTATTATTGTAGTTGATTCTCTTAATAACCATTATTTTTGTAACCTATAACAACTAGTAATTTATTAACTTTCACTTCCAACTGATGATGATCGATATTCGATCAAAATATGTCTTGGAAATTTAAAAATGTTGTCTTATTTCTAAAATGTATCACGAATCTACTTCTTCTACAAATGATAACCCTGCAATACAGCTACATTTCAGCACGCATTTTTTGTGTTCAATAATCAGGGCTATCGTTCTTTGCCGTCCCCATCTCCGTTGCTAAACTAGGTTAAAATATCGATACACTGCCCAGTATATAACGGTTACGAATCATTCACTCACCTCACCGGAGGAAAGTACGTTATTAAGATACTCTAAAAACCCTTCGTCCTTAATTTCCTGGTCAGTGAAGATGAAAGTGATTCCCTGGCCATTCTGTCCCGCTACACGATACAAATATTTTAGATCTTCCATAAGGTTGGTCGCATTGTATGATCTTGGGTAAGAAAAAGTTAATATTAGTAAAAAAAGTGCCATAAGCTAGGATTTGATGTCTGTTTCAAAAGCCTTTTCTGTCCAGTCTCGTCAGTATTACATTTAAGGGCAGCTGAGGCCCTTATGGTAAGTCTGCTCATTTAAACTATATGAATAAATTTGGTTTTATGTGAAAACAAATCTGAACTTTATTGTTTCTGGGTGCACTGCGATTATGGAACACAATCACATTACTTAACAGTTTCACTGGGCGTAAAAATCACTGCACTGCATGCCAAAAAATCATCATATGGAAGTAATGTCAACTAAAGTACTTATTTACACCTAAATCCTTCTAGAGCTAGCTGAAATGTCAACCTACCTAACTGCTAAAGTTGTGAGTTATCTGGAAGGTCAACCTACCTCAGTGCTAACCTTGTCAGAGTTATCCGAAAGGTCAAACTACGTAATCTTTTATTGTTGTAAGAGTTAACAGGGGGGTCAAACTACGTATCTGCTAACCTTGTAAGAGTTATCTGGAAGGTCTTGTAGCCCGCAATGTAGGAAGCGAGTTTCGTGAGACTCTGTTTTCCAGATCCACCAACGCCAACGAGCAAAGCACTGCCGCATGGCGTTCGGATGATTCGAGAGATCTGTATTGAGCAAACAGATGAAAAAAAAAACAAACATATTTTTAACCAAGTTTTTGATCTATACACAAAAATATCGAACTATCGAGCTCTTGCAACTTTACGGAAACCATATAGTAACAATAGATGTATGAATTTAAGTAAATCAGGATCAATGATTGCGACTACGTAACTGATGCTCCATACTTATATTTTCTCCAGATTTCTCCTGGAACTTTGTTTACCTTTTGATTATAGCTAAGATTCTATTTGCACCTTGATCTTATAAAAATATCTTATTCAGTAACATTGTTCGCTAAATTAAGCTGCATATGGAAGACAAAAAACCATCAAAAAGTAAACTTTCAGGAAATGTTATCCGTTGGAAGTTGTGCCATTCGATATTGGCATTGAAGATAATCGCAACAGTTGCTGGTTCCGTTTGGAACTCGGTTAATATCAAAGTTGGTAGATGTTTTTCAAATTTGAACAGAAATGCTTCCAAATTTTACCGACAAATAATTTGAAGCACAAAAACTTAATTACATTTTGCGACAACAAATAAAAAGTTTTTTGCTTACCCTAATTAAGTGTATCATAGCGTCCTTAAAGAAAACGAGATCCATTCCAGCGCCGCGAACTGTCTCGTTATATTGCTCTTGGTACATAGTCAGTCGCTCCTCCAAGTTTTGAAACGAAGGTATCTGGTCACAGTACAAACAGATTGAATGTATGTTAGAGTTACAGTGATAACTTGAGATCAATGAGGTTGAGGATACGAGGTCAACTGACAACCTTAGGTTGAAAAGCACTACACAGCGTGAGAGGCTGACCAAGAACTTACACTTGAAAGGTCAACTTCCTACAATACTAACTTACCGCAATAATCAAAACGTTTCAATCTAGAATTTTGAAAGGAGGCTTGCTTGACAGAGGTCCCCCATTATATTTCACAAGCTTCTCTTTAACAACTGCTTATAGCCAAATACGAACTAAAGCTCTATTATCGATGTATCCTTCGGAATGCTATTGATAGACTCATTAAAATTGACCTGATCTCCCAGCTGTGATGAGGGCTCAGTTGTTAAGAGCACACAAGTCAGGGGTTCAAATGCAGTTGGAGGCTGAAAGTGTTTACTATTTTCCTTTAAATGAGTAGTCTCGTGTGTCAAATAAACTGGGGCTCCTAATAGTTTGGGGGTGAAACATTGCTAGATGTGTAATAAACGAGGGGGTCTTAACTAACAAGGGGGATTGGGAAAACTCGAACTTTAAGTGTTTTTAGCCATTCTAACCTCGATACGAACGAATATAATAAAAATAACTCATTACAGAATAATCATTTTCTAAAACTCAAAAACATGAAACATATAACAATAACAAAATTAAAGAAAACACTAGGGTCCTCTTGGGGGAAACTCAACAACAATATATAAACAGAGAAAAAATAAAAAAATGTCTAAATGGAATATGAACACTTTCTCAACTCTTGGTGAAAGTGAGTGTCACAACAGTTAACAAAAACCAATAAGCGGAGGTCTTAATAAACACTTGGGGGGGGGGAGCCATCCATTGTTTC